>JBBNEX010000359.1:0-32990 GCA_038021265.1 Cyprinella venusta
TCGATTAAAAGATAAAAAATATTTTAGTCAATAATTTACGATCTTCAGCGCGGAAAATAAGGCTAAGAACATTTTACTTCATGCATGATAATTATCTGAAACACACTTCAAAGCTAATCAAAGAGTATATTGACAGAACTAAAATCAACACTCACCAATTGCGACCTCAGTCACCTGATCTCAGCCATATAGGACACGTGTTAACAAAAATAATGTTTGAGTTATCAAAATTTCCTAAATTGACTAAAATCCAATTAAAAGAAAAATAATGGAAATTAGGAACAGTTTAATGGCCGAAGAAATAAAAAAAATACACAAAGAGGTTTTCAAATAGATGTTTTAATTTTTACCGCAACAATTGACTACATAGCAGATATTTATATTTAGGGGCCCATTTTTCATGCAAACGCAAAATCACTGTTTACTTTATAACATTTTTATTTTATGTAAATTTTCATTAACATATGACTCACTGATATGTTTTTACGATATATTTTCGCTAAATATCAAAAAAAAGTAAAAAATTTTAGTTTTTGAATGTGAAAAAATTGGGTGGCCCATTTTTTATGCACGATAGTGCAATTATATTGCTTAAAGATTCATAATTTTTATTTAGGCTAGGTTGGTATGAAACTTGATGGAATAGTATCAAACTATAAAAAAAACTTGTACAAGTGAATAAATAAGTAAAAAAATGTTTGAGAATTATCTATAACGAACTAGAGCGAAAAAATCCCTCTATCGTTCTTAAATTTTTTAAATTTTTTGAATCAATGGTGGTTTTTTTAACTTGTATTAAAAATAATCTCAAAAACTTGCTGTAAATTTGAACATCAGCCATTTTTTTTAGCAATAACATGATGTATGACGTAAAAATTCGAAATTAAAAATATAAACTTTTTTTTATGGCCTCATGTATTTGAAAAATAATATTATTGCACATATAAAAAGAATGTTTATCTGGAATATCGACAAATAGATATTTACCGGAATAAAATGTTAGCTACAGAACTTTTTAAAAAGTCATTCAAAAAATCAACATCCATATTAATCCATAAAAAAAAGTCTGCAACATGTCAAAAATCTTTTATTAAAGAAAATTAAAATATCCTTATTTTAAAATTAATCAGCGAAGATCTTTTTTTAACATTTAAAACCATCTAAAAAGAATTTAAAAACTAAGTTGAATCACAGTTATTGCATCGATGATCTTAAATATCTTTAACAGTAAACAAATTTTTACTTTTAATTATACTATTAAGCCAATTTAAAATGAGCATTACAAATTGAAAAAGACTACCATAAAAATGTCTTGATATGTCAGTTTCATATGTAAACACAATAATTTTCGTGACTATTGTAATTATAATCGTTTTTTTACACAAGAAAAATATTAAAAGTAAAAAAACCTATAGAACGTCTTTAAATTAAAAATATTTGGCCGAAAGTGAAATTTGCAGGTCAAAACTTCTTGGTATAAGATTACATTTCTTATAAAATTGATAGAAAAGATTATTTTTAACGTAGAATCTATGAATACTACTGGGTATAAAAACATCCTTGCGAAATATTCTATGCTGTTTGCCAAAATTTAAAATTATGAAAACACAAATAGTTTTTTGTTTTAAGCAGGATATATATTTACCGATATAAATGATAGAATTTTGTGATTGTAATCAAGATAAACATAAATCTTTAAAATATATGATGCTTTAGTTTAGTGTATGTCGACTAATTTTGGCTAGGTCTGACATTCAGTTTTTAAAAATTTCATAAGCTCTGGTTCAAGGACTAATTTGATATCTTTATTAATAAGTCTTTTATCTCATTTTCAAAATTTGAATCAATTTTTTACGAGTTAAGGGCGATTAGACTACCACGTAAAACACTGCTCGAGGTGTTGATTTTTACAAATTAAACAATATCATAGATATGTCTAAGATATTTAGATGTTATAATATTTATTTTGATTTTTTGACTTTTTTTATCTTTCTTACGGCAAAGTTTTTAAACTATACAATTTACGTTATCATTAAATAGTCCGTCATAACATAGTATGTTTTTTAGAATTAAAATACTTTCATTTATATATTAAAAAAACTTAGTCGTTAAAAATCATTATTTTAAATAAAATAAATTTTTATATAATTCTGTTTAAAACGTTTAACATATATTTCATGCGTTTTTTACTCAGCAAAATTGTAAATGATAATTATTTAATTGTAAATTCAACAAAGGTTCAACATTCATTTTTAAAAATTTTTTAAATCAGCAAAAATTGAGATTAAATTTTTTCAATCTAAATTTTTGATGAATTTAATTTTTCAAAAATTATAAATATGTATGATAAACATACATAAATTAAGACCTCTAAGATTGTCATCGATGTACTTTTTCTCAATTAATTCCATTTTAACTTCTTCGATTGCTTCTATGTATCTAAACATTAAATTCTACATACTTTTCTAAATATATCTCTGAAGTGTAATTTCTGGGTTTGAATGTGAAACAGTAATAAGGACCGAGATACGGTATTTCAGGAGATTCCATTTTTGAAGATTAAGAGGATTATTTATCTATCGTGTATACTCGTATAATCTTAAGATTAATTTTTGTGTGTAAATATGTGTTTTACTGAACGCTAATGTAATTATTATCAAAGGAAAATGGTCGACGATGATCTATTTTAAACTAAAATATTATCTTAAGAAAAAGATATATAGTTGTAATCGTTTTTTACGAATTCTAAAGTTTTTTGATTTTTCAAGTATCAAAATTTTTATCAATCTTATCATAGTATGTAAAATTTCCTATTTTATACACCAGCTCATCGATTGATTAAGATTTATTCAATTAATTCTCTTTAATGATAAAGAAAGTATATTTTTATCTCTTAATCCGAATGACAAATTTTAATTGTGAAAATAAACCCATTAAGTTTCTTTTGAAATAGCGCAAGTTTGTAAAACTACAAATAAATTAATCGAGGAAAAAAATGAATTGAATAAAAACTACTTAATTTATTTCGATTTATAAAAATTATCTTAAGCCATTTGGAGTGCAATTTGTCACATACAGTGAACTCTCTATTACTCGGCGAAAAAAGGGAGCTGAAAAATTTTTATTGTTTAGAGAGAATAGAGGTTGAAAGAAAAATTTTTAAAGTGCCTTAAAAAATTTTTATTATTATTATTTTTCAAATGAATTAATAGTTTTTTGACTCATTTTTTTTCTATCTCTTTCAATGCTAGACTAATCATGTTTATTATAGTAAATCCTCAGACAAATAATAAATTGCTATTGCAAAATAATTTTTGATTATTTCTAATGCACCATAAAATTTTTTTCATATCTGATAGTGTCAATTATAATCTTTTTCAGTTTACAGTTTTCGTAATTTTGCTTCACGTTAGTAAATTCTGGGAAATTATCTACAAACAAAATATCAAACAAAGTAAATTCAATATTATGAATTTTTTTCTCTTTTAACAGGATCTTTATAAATTGTAACTATACAAAATCATTAATAAATCTCTTCATTTTTTCGGATGCAGTAGGTCAAATATCAACTACATTTTCAATCTAAGAAATATCCCAATCAATTTTCAATCAAAGCTAGCAGCAAATCATCCCAATAATATTTTCCATAAATAATTAATTTTTTGAATTTAAATTTTTGTATGCATTAAAAACACTAAGACGGAATTCGACCATTTTGAGAATATCAGTCATTTAACGATTATTAAAAAATGTTTTTAAAAATTCGATAAAGCCTTGATCAAGTTGCTATATTTTTGACCATTAGTATGGTGGCGCATAAAGTAGTTGGATTTTTTTTTTATAAAAAAATTGATTTTGTGAGTAGAAGAATTTTAAATCACTAATAACACGTTTTTAGTCTAGAAACATATTTCAAATCAAAATCTGTTGGTCCATATTAAAAAATTGTTTTGTCATTCCTGCTTTTGTTGAATAAATATAATTAATGTACCTATCATAATCAAAATTCTTCACATCATACTTTTTTAAATTTTCTAAAAATGAGTGGCTTTTTTTTTAACTTCCTGTCTTATTGCGAATTGCATGATTTATACTCTATATTTTAATAATTTTATGAACTTCTAACATTTTCGCATACTGTTTCAGAAGCTATTAATTTGTAAAAAATACCGATTTTATCTGCAATAAAACACGTTTTGACCTCAAAACTGTTTGTTTTTTAATTTTAGAAACTTTAAAAAATTTATCACATTCAATTAGACTAGGTGTACATGGCTATCAAAAAAATTTCTTATTTAATGACCATTACTGTCGTTGATTTAGGAAAGCCATCAAACCGAACCTTTATAATCTTTACTACCGCGTTCATTTGCAATCATGTTAGACTTTTCTTGTATAATTAAATCCATAAAAATAAAATTCTTTAATTTAATTTTTTTTATCAATTCGTTAAGTTTGGCGTCAATTTATTCATAATTTAGCTTTGAAAGTTTTTATCCAACGATATTTTTTTCTTTTTTTTTAATTTATTCTTGTTCTTGTTTGTCATTGATACTTCGTTTTTAAAGATTATTTTTTTATTGAGAAGATTAAAGCTTCATCTATTTCTCTTTTTGATTGATTATTTTAAATAAATTGTACCATTTTCTTTTTACATTTAATAGAAAGTCTAGTACAGTGGTGCACAACTTTTTTGTAGAACCGGGCCGTATTGGTAATAAGGTATATGCTTGCGGGCCGCAAAAAAAATATTTATCGAAAATTTCCGATCTTTTTCTCAATAAAACAAAAAAAATCCATAATTTCAATTTTTTATGAAGTTAATCTATTTTATTCTGACACGCAGTAGATTTTATAAAAAAACAGGCAAAAAATTTTTTTAAATCAAATTAAATCATAAAATTTTGTAATATCAATTTAAGAGAAATGCTAAATTGTATATATCCCACTATGTTTACTAAATTTGCCCTAAATCGTTGTACAGGCAATAAATATTACAGAACGTAAGTTTTTATATCTTTTTTAGGAACAAAATTAATTTTTATTTATATTCACAATAGAGAAAGGCTGATCAATTATGGAACTACTACCGAATGTTGATAGAAGTTTTAATACATTGTAAATAAAATTAGCGCGTTTGATAACTTAAAGGCACTTATAACATTCAATTAGCCCCTTATCTTTAAGTATTGACTATAGTCGATGCGAACTTTAAATTTCGATAATTTCTAGCTGCATGTCTGCCGACAAATTTTAATTTTTTACTCCCTTGGTATTAGAGAATGGGGAATAAAGTTCTGTATTGTAGCGAAAGTCCTGAAATCTTATATTGAACTCAGTCAGAAGAATTTATGTTACTTTTGAGTACTTTGTAAAATCACAGCCGTTTTTTTCATCAATTAATTTTTTGCATGTTGGAAAGTGGGATAGATTCGAGTGCTTTTATTGTATTATGAATAGCTGTAACTGTCCTTGAAAAGTTGTTATTTTCTCAATAAATCTTTAAAAATTTTATTTTTACATATTTATGTCTTGTTTAGATCATTTAAATGTTGTTTATGTCTGCAAGGTGGCTTGCATCAGTTAGCCAACTAACACCATTCATGATGCTTGTATCTCTACCATTTTCTGATATAAACATTTGTATTTCGAACTTGAGCGCAAAAAATACGCTTTAGAACATATCATCTGATCAACCAGAGCACCTTTGTGTGATTCAGTACATCTGGAAACTCCGAATTCATTTTAGCGAGAAAAGATTGAAATTTTAGATAGCTTAAACCAGTTCTGTGAATAAAATTAACGACTCTAAATGCAAAATCCATGACATACTAAAACTTAAGAGATTTTGCACAAAGGGGGATAATGGTGAATGATGAAGTGATGTAAGAATGGCATCTAACTACACCCAAGGATAAAAAGAGGATTTTTAAGATGACCGATTTAGCTATTTGTCGTTATAATAATTTCTAGTGCACCATCAGTTTTTGATACCGGGCAATGTGTTCCACGGCAGTCCTATGTCCTCAACAGCAGATTGAATGGTGTTGAGTATCTCGATTTTAGTTTTTTTTCCGCGAATTGAAGCCACTGCTACCAGTTCTTTAGTTATTTAAAATGAATATTTACACCACGGTTGAAAAATAAGTAATTGAAGGGTATTACTTATATCAGTGCTCTTATCAATTGCCTGAGAAAAATAGGAAAATTTCTTCGCAATATCGCGTAACTGTTTGCTTAATGTTGTCTCCTTTGTTGCTGAATTGCCGCTTAATAGTCATCTTTGAAAGAGGAAACGTTATTAAACGTGTGAGTATTTTATAGGCAAATCTCTTCACAAACAGAAAGCATCCATTTTTTTTATGAAATCACAGTCTGAAAATGAATGTGACGACTGAGTAATAAGTTTGGCCACTTTAAAGCTTGCTCGAGTTAATGCTACTCTTTGGCCAGCAGATTTTAGTAAAGACTATCGTTCGCTGCTGAATTTTCTCTTTAATTTCAGGAAATTTTGCTTTCTGGCTTCACCACTGACTGCTCTACACTTTTCAGAATGCATAGTTTTATAATGCCGGCAAATATTGTTTTCTTTTGGGACTGACAAACTTTGAAGGCAAATGTAGCAAATATATCTTTCTTTATTATTTACAAAAAGGTATTTTTCTGTCCCTTTTTGATTAAAAAACGCGTCTCTCTTCAGATATTCTTCGTTTTTTAGGATCAGCCATTCTAGAAAAAAAAGAAATAACGCAGTGAAAATTCTACCGCAACGAAGTCACCCATCTTTTAGTTTTAGCCCATATCATAAAAATTTTTATTCTGACTTTATAAAACAAGAATTACACTATTTCAACCCATTAAATAAACGTATATACATGATTCTTTACGTTAAACATGCCAGTTGCAAGAAAATGTATGTTATAATTATATTAATGAGTAAGATCATTCTAAATTACTTAGTTTGACGCATATAACACATAAAATTAATATGATCAAGAGCCTTGTAAAATGGAAAAAGAATAGAAAATTTTATAATCATTTATAAAATAAAATCAGGATAAAAAAATTAGGCGAAAAAGTTCAGGTCTAAATTAGATTTAACTGAAAAAAAAAGGGTCTTGTTAAAAATTACAAACACACACCATGATTTTCCGTAAAATTTATCGAGCTTTATCTTGTTACTTATTCGTTAAAAAAAAAGAGATATGACTAGAATGATACAAAAAAAACTATTCGAATAAATATAATTTGAATATATTTATTAAAATTTTAGTAATCACTCTACTAAACCACAGATTTTTAAAATATCAACATTGTTATCCGTCATAACTTAACGAGATTTGATTTTCATTGATAACCAAATAACAATCGTCAGTTAGTAGTTTCAATAAAATGATTTGTATATTATTGAGATGGAGCAGAATCTACCGATGCCAATCGCCTCCATTTTCTCGGGTCCATTTAGCTGGTGAGTTTATATGTTATTTTAGAATTTTTAAATTTTAGGACGAAAAGATTTTGATTTCTAGGGTCAAAACCTTTTAATTACCCTTTATTGGCTATTTTTTATAACTCATTCACATTAATTGAATTATCACGATAAAAAATTCTAGTTTAAAAATCTCCATAAAATTGGTTTTTATTAAAAATTAAAGTATTTATTATCGCTGCATCGTATAAAATTTTATTCGCTAAACCATCACTTAATAACGCCCACGCATAAATAAATCAACTGTCATCGTTGATGCGTCTTATAATAAGAAGATCCTCAAACTGTTAGATCCAGCAACATTTAATACCTAAAAATGATCGCATTTAAATGACGACATAATCATTTACATAAAGTAATTCTTGAATTAACGCCTGGATGCATCTTGGATTTTGTATCTTATTTTTGTAAGCAAAAATAATCTTTTGAGATCTTTCACACTCATATTATGCAATAATTAAAAATTTCCCTAAATTCACTCTCAATTATTTGTGATATCATATAAATTGAGGTAAAAATTTAGTGGCTTGATTTTGCTTTTCTTCATTAATTGTCAAAATAATTTTGATCAAATAGATTAAGTTATAAATAGAATCATATGGTTTTAGTTTTTAAAATTATTAAATGAAAAGAGCTCAATAAGTTTTTTAAAAGCGCAATAAAAAGGCTTTTTTATTTGAAGCATGAAACTGATTCTAGTTTCATATCTTAAGTCGGTTAGCTTTAAAATATGAATTAGATTATTTAAAGATAAAAAGTAGGTTTCTAACGATCAAACTAATAATTAGTGGAAATATCAGTGATGTTTTTTTTTCTTTTTGAGATATCAAATTATGACATTAAGAGCAATATTTGGGGGGGGGTATAATGATCTTTCTCGAATATATTAAAAAATAATTATCCAGTAATAAACTTTATTGACGCTTAACAAACAAAAATTTTTTGATAGCTCGCGGGCCATGGGTTGTGCACCCCTGGTCTAGTAGAATTTCGTTCACAAATTTTTTATCTATACTGGCAATTAATTGGTTAATTAATAAATAAATAGCTGTTTTCGGCATTTGAGAGTGAGGACTTTAAGATAAATGGCGAATAATAGAGAATTTATTGAAATTTTAATTGATAAATTTTATAAAAATAATGCTCATATTAGTAAAATCTATCATTCAAATATATAAGAATTTACTATCAAAAGATAACTTTGGTGCCGAAAAATAAACATTTTCAACGATTTTCATCGCATGAAAGTTGCATATCTTCCTATAATTAATTTAAATATACCATAAGAAATAATAACTATCGAATAATTCAGTAAAAGATATAAAATAAGTAAAAATTAAGTTACTTATCGATAAAATTTTTCATTCACATTTACACAAAACCAATTTAAATTATTCTTCGTACGATTGCAGTTTTACAGAGTCAAAAGTATGGATGTTGAAACAAAAGAATGTAAATCAATACACTTTGATCGTGAAAATCCTTCTAACTAATGACTAATAAAAAAAAATTGCATTTTGAGAATCAAATGAGTAAAAAAATTTTTACTAGTAAAAAATCAATAAAATTGAATATCTCTTAAGAACAAGCAAAAAGAATTAATTGAAATAAATTTTTTTACTATGAGACTTTTGCTAAGTTAGCGAAGCTTTGATTAACGTTCAATGTTATCTATTTAAATCTCTTATACCAAATTCTTAAACATCGTCAATCTTGGAACGCATGCACAATTTTAAATATTTTCAACGTATGTGATCATGATATTTTTCTTCCTTCCTTTAAATTTACTGTTTATCAATACAATAAGACTAATTTATCACTTTTTACACCAAAGGCTGTGCTTGTAAAAATTTAGCTATAACTACTACCAATCAATAGGGCAATAATGAGGATACAATTGTTATTATCAATAATTTATTTTTCACAAAGAATTTTTTACATCTACTTTAAGATCTGTGCCTAATAATATTTTATCTGGCATCTTATTTGTTTTTTTGGTTTGCATCAACAATTCAAATTAAGAACATGACTATGTTGATAAAAATTGCATGAGGGCTAAAACAAATATCAGAAAAATATATAATACAAAATATTGAATGTAACTGAATAGTTTTTTGATTAAAATTATTGAAGATCAGCCCATATAACATATCGCAAAAATAAATATATATTAGATTTTTGTAAAAAGTTTACTTTTATTCTGTATTAAATTAATAATAAACAATGACGGTATGAAGGCATCATAGCTTGATAATTAATGTTTAGGGTTTTAATTATTTAAAATGTAATTATTATAAATCTGCCTTAAGCAAGAAATTCATGAAATTGATAATCAGGTCTGATTTCTGCTGACTGGTAAGTCGATGCTTTTGATATTTGGAAAAAGTCAATTGTCAATTTTTTTGACTCACAGAAAAGACTTTGTTTAAAAAAACTTTGATAATTATCACAGAAAAATCAAGATTGATTTTAGAATATATCTTAGTCATGTGTTGACAATTTGTAAAATTCGTTTGTAAATTTAATATAATAAATAACTAAAATTTATAAGAGAAATCATTGAATTGTATTATGATTGATCCTAAAATGGTTAAAAATGTCATATTAACGTTATTTAAATTAAATAATAAATATTAGTTAATTGATGAAGTAGATCACGCTTAGTGATATTTTTAACACTAAACTAAAAAAAATATTTAAATTTTAAATTAAATATCAAAAGAAAGCTTATGATTAAAATGATACAAGTGACTTATAATAATATAAAAATCTATAAATAAGTAACAAATCTAATTTTAAAACGTGATATTTTAACCTTTTGGGATATTATATTTTGAAAAATACGAAAATAACAGAGAGTAAAAATTAAGAGAGATGATAAATTTTAATACTAAAGTTAAAGAATAAATTATTGCTATATTAAAAAGTTATTTATTATTAAATTACATAATTTGTTATTTTAGCTTAAATTTCTTTTTTAACGGAAAATAGTTTCAATAGAATCGATGCCACCAAAATTCTAGAAAATATTGAAATCATTAAGTAATCAAGGCGATCAGTATAATTAATTTTTCAATTTGCCTAATTAAAATTATATTTTAAATGTAAAAGAACCAAATACCAACAATGCTATCGAATAAAGGCACAACAAAATAAATCACTTTTTGACATCAACTTGGCAAACATTTATCATATTTTTTTAATAATTGAATGCAGAACAGGAATATATTTTACGAAAGTATCTCGTCTTTAGCAACGGTAAAGATCTCACAGGAAAAAAAATTTAGCTTTTAGTCAATAGAATAGTTGATCCCTTTTTTGAATTAAAGGCAACAACGTGATTCCGCATAATATATTTTAGATATGTATGAATTTATATACTAAAACTAAAAAATTAATACAACAACAATATTTATGAAATTTTACAAAGCCTAGTTAAAAATTTTAAATATTTTTATCCTTAAGACATTCTTATTTTTCGATATTTTTAATTGCTACGGATATTGAGATGATGCTATGATAAAACAATAAAACACCAATTAACTTTGAATGATCAGCAATAACTATCGATAATGTGGAAAAATTTTTATGAAAGACTTTAAAATCGTTTTAAAAAATCTTAAAAAATATATTTGATAAAAATACATGACAGACACATTTTTTTCTTCAATATAAGCAATTTTATGTGCTATGTCAGTAGATGTAGCCGCCATGTATAAAAAAATTCTATCATACCTTTAAAAACTTATAATAAATAATTTTATTTCGAAGTGCCTGTATCTTAAATTATACATCATCTGCGTATAAATTCGAGCATGAAGCATTTGCTATCGCCCACATCTCAATTAATTCAGGCACAATTTAAAAATATTATATCTTTGTATTAATAAAAAGTATAAATGTTGTAAATAATTACTAATCAAGAATGAAATTAGAACAAAGATATATCTATTGTTTTTTTGGTTAACTGGTTGATAGCTTAAATAATGAGAAATGAAGAATGCAAATTTCATCACGCATAAAAGTTGGAATCCATCAATGTAAAGAATATGAATAATTTCTTACCATCTGAATAAACCAGGAATGTATTCATTGACTTATTCACCAATCCCAAATCCAATTGATTGTAATTATAGCGAAATAAAAATTATGTGTGTGAACTAGTCGAACAATACAATCCAAGAGAAAATTAAAGTGACTTAAATTATGCTTTAAAGATTGTTACACCAGAATTTTTAACGTAATACTAAAACCCCATGAAGAGCTCTATCAATCTATGTCTAAAATTAAATTATAAATCATAATTAAATTAGTATTATTTTAACAATAATATAAAAATTATTTTGTCCACGATAGCAAATTAGTCGAGCGCGATAGTAAATAAGTCATGCTCGATTTTAGATGCAAAAACTGTAATATGAGTATATAACTTACAATCTCAAATTTTTATGGATAGTTAGTGAATTATTCTTTAATCAAATTAGACGTGAGATTTTGAGAAAAAACTATCACACATATTCTATTCTTCCACAATCTACCTAATCATAAATAGTCTTAATATTTTAATTAATTTTTAAGGTATTTTATGACTTAATATGCAAGTCAAAAACGTAAAAAAGCATAACTTTGGTTAGTTTAAAATATATGCGTCTAAAATTTTTTTTACTGAATAGAATATATACAGTCTAAAACCGGATTATCAATTATTAAATAAATAGCTAACTTGTTATAACGCACAAATTATTATAAAGTTATATCAATACAAGACATTTAAAAACGAGTTATCGCAATTCAAATAATTGAATATAAGCTTTTTGGCAAAATTTGACTTATTTAGGTAATATGAGCTTAATAAGTTTTGAGTGATTCATACGAGATCATAAAAACATACCTAAGGATACAAAAAGATGTATCCCTTTTAACACAACTGGAATACAAACAAAAAATTGTATTAGTTGCATTTATTTATTGTCTCAATCAGTTCAACGAAAAAATTATTCGCTTGAGGCAGACCATGAATATCTATTTTCACATTAAATATTTACTTATATTTTATGATAAATTTTTATTTTTTACTTGGAGAGTATTGAAACGTAAAGAAATAACAAATTTTATTCAGCAATCATAGAATTATTTATACATAAATGCTATGACCGTATTAATTAAAATAAAAAAAATTTTTTAATTATGCTCGAGCTATTACAACATTACCTTTTTCCAATCAAAGCTTAAAATGTATGTATGACCACAAATATTTTTTAATTATAAAAAAATCTTTTTAATTTTTTCAAGCCCTATATGCATTCTAGCATAAAATTGTATTTTCTAAATACTTGCAAAATGTTGAAGATAATATATAAAGACATGGAAGAAAAAAAAATTTATAAAAATTCTTAAAATGGAGGTTAATAACCGTAATCATATATAAATCTATCAATGCTTTTTGAGATATGTCGTGGCACTGTAGCTGAAATTAGACAAAATTTATTTAAGCTACTTATGATGTTGCGTGCCAATAAAGAATAAAAATTTATAGATTTTTTCAAATTTTTTCGAACATAAATTACTTTTTTTTCCTGATAAAATATTTGATTTTGTTGATAAGAAATTTTTTAAATTCAATGCTCATTTCAAAAATTCATTTTAGATTGATTTCTTACTTTAACGGTCAAAAAATATTACGTAATTATTCTAAATTTAAATTTTAAGGTTTTATTTATTGCATTTGTCTTTCTAATGAATTAATTTAACGAATTATTGATAGGTTTTAAAAAATTTGATATGTTCTAGAGCAATAAAACTTAAAATTAATTTCCTTTATTACACGAACAAAAAATTTAATTTAGAATACAAAATTATGATTCTAATTTATCTTCTTGATGTATCGAACCACGATCATCAATAAACTTTAATAGGGACGTTAAATTTTATCATCACTACATATTATTCTCATTTATTTTATCCTTCGATTTACGTAAAACTAAATAATCAAACTTATTTTGGCATTAAAAAGTATTATCTTAGTTATCATTGGTCATGATGCATTATATCAAACTAAATATAACGATCAGATGTTTTTATAAAATTCAATATTTGATCATAATAATTAAAATTACAGTCCAATCCGATTGATCTAAATTCCATTTTACCATGAAAATATGTCCGAATAATCCGAAAATTTTGCAAAAAGCGACTGATTTCAGATATTTTCTGATTATGATGTTGATGTACTTTTACTTAAACAAAAAAATAACTGTGTAACCCTTTTTACTTTTATATAACTTTATAAGGATGACTAAACCAAATTAAAATTAGACAAAAACAGTATTTTAACTCAGCCAAATTCACGATTAATTTATGCATTTTTAATAATCGGTAATTTTTTTCTTTTAAAGTAGATTTATTGCAACTTAAAAAAGTGTTCTTAATGGATGATTAATTGCCTTAAAATCGAAGTTATTAGAGCTATCTATTATATCTACTAGTCGACTTATAATTCTTCTAAAAAAATCCCTAAAAAATAAATGTTGGTGTATCTAGTGCACAATTTATGTCTTACTCATTCTCTTCTTTTGTTAATTAACTACATAGGGTAGGGTCCGTTAGCTTTTAGATTTCTAAATCAGTAAGATTCACTGCTATAGTAATATTTTTTTCAATTTCGATATATTCCTTGAAAGACAGGTCTTTATCTACGAGATCAGCATTTCCCAAAGATTAGAAAATTTAATTATTTGCTCAGCTTTCATAAGTAGAATTTTCGATCTCGTTTGCCTGAATTTTATTTTTGGCATTCAATAAAAAACTGTTTTTTGGAACAATATTGATTATTTTTTGACTTGATACATTATCACCACACTCTTTGCTCCAGTTAAAGAGCATCTAGCAAATTTAGGCCCATGAAGAAGCTTCAGCCTGGAATGCTCTCGGTCTTTTGGTTACTAGGCATCTTGAATAATTTTTTAGGCTCTAAATAATTCCTGCGTCTAGTGATTACGAATGTAAAATTTTGATCAAAGGAATGCAAAAAATCGAAATGATCGATAATAATTCAATTCTTGGATGAGAATTACTGTCGTCTATGATAATGGCAATAATGCGTGAAGTTATGATCATTTTGACATTTATTAAATGTACAAATTCTTTGAAAAGCTTCGGATTAAGCGAATATTTTACCCTTTTGAATGAATTAATTCTTTTGGTTTAACTGGATATCCGGATTAAAAATAAAAAAATTCTGTGGTAGCCTTTGATAAATAAGGCTGTAAATATACTCAAAATCGAATTAACCAAATTATAATAAATTTTTAAGTAAAACTTTATAGTTTTTGTGAGATGCTTTTGTAGAGAAAAAATATATAATAATTTATACGATTTCCATTAAAACCGCAAAACGAACCAAAAAAAATAATTTTTTGTGCACAAGTGTTTGTATGAATGCTTTTAAATTCGCTTTTATTGCTTTTTCTTCAGAGAAAAATATAAAAAAGAGAGAAATAATCCTCCACATATGCAGTATAAAGATTCTACTAGAGTCTTGACAAAATTATTAATTTATCCTATGATTACAAAAGAAAAAGCATTCCACAATTGTACAGATAAAAAAAACACTGCTATAACAACATAGAGACAAATTTCCGAGGGTTATATCAAATAATATATTAATAAAAAAGTTTCTTTATTTGTATTTTCCGAATAAAATATATGAAAATTATTTGCTTCATTAAAGAGATAATTATTCTAATAATCAATATATCAATCCATTTAAGAGGATGATATTTGTCAAAATAAAATAAATTCGAAGAACCTCGAGAAATAGTTCTATTCAAGCTGTTAAGATTTTTACTTAATTTGTAAAAAAGAACGAGCGGCCTTTTATCCTAAAGTCCTGCATTGGAGAAAAACGGGAAGAATATCTCTAACTGTTGATGTGAATATCAAAACAAGCCCTATTATTAATGCAACATAATTCGCACAAATTTATCAAATGTACACTTATGTAAACTCAAACCCTGTTATTACAATATTTTTATTTTCATTGTATATTACAAAGGAACAGAAATTAATGTGCACACAGTTTATGTTTTCCTAAACGGAAATTTAGAGTATCTATATTGTGATATCTACCATCAGATTTAAGTACTAACCGAATACCATTAGATGCCAAACATAATTGCCACAGTCTTTGAGAATTCACTTATTGCTGATATTGAACGATAATTTCGTTATAACGAATTAATAAATGTTATTTTCATCTTAAACAGGCAATTAAAAGAATGTTAAGGAAATATAAAATCTTGAATACCAATTTCATTGTTATTCATTAAAATATTGAGCTTTTAACCCTTATTCGGAATGATAAATAAATTATGGCGTAAAATAAATCTAAAATTTATTAAGTGCAGATAATAATTTAATCGATTTCTTGAAAAAAATTCAAAAGATCTGCCTGAAAAAAATTGATTCAGTAATATGAGAAAAGATAAGTTTTATTAATCAAAAGATTTCAATCATAACCAAATATGTGATGAAACGATACAATAGAAGTATAATCAACTATTTATCCAACCCAAATTTAAACCTTTTTTCCTTCGTTGATATCATAAAATAGTACTTTGTAATATTTGAAAAAAAAATGTTCGGAAGCAAGACAAAATGCAGCCATAATAAAATTAAATACCTTAATCACAACAAAATGATGAACTCATCAATCTTCAACTATTTTTGCCACAAAAAAATTGCAGAAATAAATTTATTAGCAAAATATATTAAACACTAAAGATTTTATGCGTTTTTGTATGCGTTATGTGGTTTTTACGCCGTTCACGCAACCTTCGAAATAGATTTAGTTTTTTCTATAAAAACTTTGTAATATCTCTATAATCGCACGATTATAAGACAAATTCTAATTTATGATGGTTTTCTTAATCTGAGCAAGAAACTCACGAACTCGATAAATCATATCCTCAATTAAAAACCTAAAATATTTTATGTAGCCCTTAAGCCAATACCCCCAGTTTTTATTAGCATTTTTCAATTCTCCTTATCTAAAAATCAAATTCTTTATTGGAAAAAGTGCATCCAAAATATAAATAACACACTCTCAGATTGAATGCCTAGCAAAAAAAATTACCAATAATTTGTCATAATAAAGTTTTTTTAAGAACCAACTTGTCATATTAGTTCACAGTCGATGCTCATGTTATAAATAGGCTTAATAACGAATTTTTTATCATTTTTCATAAAAGTGATAAAATATTCTTTAAAGCGCAATTATTTTTAATTCAAGTTTAAAAAATATTATTTATAATCGAAAATCGTTTTGAATATGATAAAAAACTATTTTATATCACAAGATAGTTCAAAAAAGACTTCCTTTATTTTTTAGGAAGGGTCAAATAAGATATTTAAAGATATTTTGATTGATAAATTTATCTTATGTATATCTCATCAAATTCCCCATTTTTAGAAATAACATTTTTATTAATTTTTTTAATATTTCTTACAATTAAAAATATAAACTAAGAAATACCAAAGCGAAAATAGTTTTAGCTAAATTAGAAGCATTCGTTTTTATTTGTTGCTAATATTCGCATCAGCATCAGATTTAGCATTATTTTTCTTATAGCCTTCAATGATTTCCTCTGGTGTTCTATTTAATGTTTCTTCTAGAATAAAAATTGAAGATATTAGTATAATGATATCCAATACTAACCAAATACAGCAAACATATCCACCAATACAACCCTGAATAAAGTTTAAATGCTACAGCTATAAATGTATTAATGAAAAGCATAATAAAAGATGTAATCCAATTAAAGATACATCCAATAATGTGAGCTGATGATACTGCGTTTGGTGGAAACAATTCAAAAGTAATAAACCATACGATTGGGCCTATATTTGATAACTAATTTACCAGCACTAATTTGATAAGATAAAACCATTAATGATAAAAACATCATATAAGCATAATTTGTGTTCTAATCTTAAAAAATATTTTAACTACCAAACTATATGACAAAATACATCCAAATTTCGATAAGATCATAAATGAAAAACATAATATCCACATCTTTTTACGTTTTTGATTGGCAATACCAGGAGCCTTAAATTACGTAATATAATTAACAAAAATCACTGAGCCGATAAAAGCCACTAATGAAAAAATCAGAGTAACTATTTCATTATAATTATAATGTTCTTTCACGATAAATTTTGGACTATTTAAAATCTATATGTTTTTTATTAAACTTACCAAATTTATTCCATTCATTTGTTGACTTGTGTGTAAAAATATAATTGAAAGCAAATTTTTTCGTAAGATTTTACTCTTTAATAGTTTAATTACAGTAATTTGCACATGAGAATTTCTTGTTGTTAGCGATTTCTTCTTTAGTAGTCGAACCTAACCTCTAACTTTTCAACTTCTAATTCATCGTAATTTATTCCGCGTAAATTTTGAAAAGCTGAAGATTAAATAGATTATTAGATACCGTTTTTTGTTTTATCATGATTCCTAGTTGATGAATAAATAAATGTTGGACTCTCAGCATGAAAACGTAAAATAATTATGAGAATAATGACAAGTGGAAAATATAGAATAAAAATAAGATTAAATTTTCCAGCAAAATCCTAATTTATAATTATATTTTTTATACGTCTGCAAAACTCAGTGTTGTACTAAGTAGGATTCCAAAATTTATAAAAATCTGAAAAAGCGGTTTGAATTTGTTGAACATTGATGAAGGAATTGTTTCCATTATCAGAAGTAGATTTGAAATCATTAATCCACCTAAATACGCTTACATATGTTATTTACCTGAACCTATTCCGTCGCAAATTCTAGCAAAGTATATAAGGCTAATATTCGTGTAGGGATGTATAACATATATCAAGACTCCAATTATCAATAATACACAAAACAAAATCGTAATTTTTATTCTTAATATAATAATATATTTACCTTCCATATTTATCAATCAAAAAGATGGCAGTTATCGCTCCGATAACACTACTTAAATAAAATATACCACCTAATACAAAAAGGAGCCCTTCTGCATATATAGAAGGATTGTCATCATAAAAATTGTTATTTTCTAATTAATTAATTTATTATGATTGTACCTTATAAGAGATAAAATATTTGATATTTATTCCATACAGAATGTTTCCGATCATTAACGAGCAGGTCAAAACAAATTTTTTAATATTGATTTTTGTTTTGGCTAAATCATTTGACTAAAATAAAAATATTTTTTTACTTCAGTTTTAGTTTTTTCAATATTATTTGATTCTTGTGAATCTTTTGTAAACAAATAATTATCATACGAATCTCAGCAGTTTCATTCTTTTCCATGACTTAGATAATTCCTAAATTTAATGATAGTAAAGCAAATTAAATCAAAAATACATTTAAGCTGTACATGATTTACATAAATAAATTTAAAAACCAATAATTTTTTCTCTGCGGCAGCTGATCAATGTTAAATTCTTCGTATAAATTTTAAAAAGATTGTTTTTATCTGCTCAAGATTACTTTTTTTAATGTAAAAAATTATGAAGCATCAATTAATGAGTTTTTTGCAGTCAGTCGTTTGATTTATATCAAATTTCAATTTGTTGATCAGTATTAAATGTAAGTTATATTATTTTTGATATTATTCTCTTATTTTAATCATCTAAAAATAAAATCCTTAAAGTATAACTCAATAAATAAGAAAAATAGTTTTTCGATCTTAGTTCACAAATTATATCTTATTAAGTCAACCGATTATTGCGTACTATGACATAAATTTCACTGATTTATTAAAGATTTTTTATAAATTTAATTTTAGCCATTTCATGCCATTAATAAAATCATGTCTGCGTGCAATTGTCTTCATGATTATAAATTTTTTTTCGACAATATATCATCTTTATGTTGAATCATAAATCTGTTTTATTCTTAGCAGACTTTTTTTAAGATGGATCAGGATCTTGCAAGATTTTGTTTACTTGAGTTAATATTGAACCGATTCCGTTCGGTGTTTGATTTTTCAATGATCATTGATAACTTTATCAAAGGTAGCAAATGGGATTAGAAAAACGACAATAAAAAAGGTATTTTGATTTTTACACTCATTCTACTATGTGTTGAGAGAATATATTACTTAGCAAATGTATGATTAATTATAAAAATTTTCTGAATTTAGTTAAGCTGATAGGTGATATTAAATTTAAATAAAAAGCTCTAATTTATCTTTTATATATTAATTTTAATTTGCAAAAAATTTTTAGAATGATATAAACTTATATATCTGTCTTTCAATTTTGCTCATATGAATGAATGTGATTAGCCAATCCTAGAAATTAAATGAATATATAGTGTTTATGCAAGTGAAAGATAAGAAAAACCAAAAAATAAATGCTTGACACAACTTAAAAAAATAATACAAATTTTTTGCCATTTTAAAATATTTTATTCAAAACAATGTGTAGTTCAAATATTTATCTGAGCATATTTCTTGAGCAAAAAAAGGATGGAGTCAAATTATGGTAAATTTACTTAAATTGCCAATAATTATGTCAAATAAAATGTTCATTTTATCCAACGTAAAAAAACGTTTTATAATTAAAGTATGGCGAATAAAATTAAATTTGACAGTTTATATTATTTTTAATGTGTTTATAATTGCACAATATTTGCTAAGATAAATTTAATAAAAATAAATCTTACAACAATCAATTATCATAGAAATTAAATTCTTCAGAGATGAATATTTAGAACACATGTACTTCAATTTTTTTTATTTTTTTGTTTTAAAAAAATCACGAAACAACATCGACTAATATTTTATAAGAATTAAAATTATTAAAATTAAAATTTGTCTCTAGTTTCGGTGCAATTTTTCACACAATTTTGTTTTTTTCTTTTCATATTAAAAAATAGAAATTTATCAAGCATGATTAAATACTGACTCCGAAAAAACATGAACGCAAACACATTAAATCCACTTAAGAATAAAATATTATAAAATATATTTCTGAACCTTTACATAACATGACACAAATTAAATAAAATCTAATGCAAATAAAACAAATATAAATGGCATGATAATGTCTTATCATATCTTTCATAAAAATACACTTATGACGTAACAAGTCATCTCTGTGTAAAATAATCGTAAATATAAATCTATTTTTTCAAATTATAAAATATTCGAAGGTTAAGTTAGGATACCTATTTAACATAAATTTTCAATCGAATTCATAAATTATTTTGGGTGAATTTATAACGCAAGAAAAAATAAATAATACAGTGATACCTCGCATAACGTACTCCTCGGATAACGTACGATGCGCATAACGTACTTTTTTTTTTGCTAATAGACAGCTCGCATATAAAACCTTGCTTCGCACTACGAACTCAATCAGATTCATTTATTTTACTTGAGCGCATGTATTTTTTTTGTAATACAATTTATTTTTAACATCGAACGATATCAGCACACAAAATTTCTCCAGACTTAGGTTTTGATTCTTTTTGTCGACATTTAAACTAATTTTTTTGTTATCGTATTTAAGTACAAAGCATGCTTCGCATAACGTTCGTTTCGCATAAAGTACTTACTCCAAGAACGAATTAAGTACGTTATGCGAGGTATCACTGTATTAAGTTAAAAGTATCGATGTTTGTTTCACACATAAATGAAAGAAGTTTGCATGAAAGTCATGTGACAATAAGAAAAAAAATAATATTATTCTTGTTTCATCTATATTAACTAAAAATAAAATTATAATTGATACAATTTTTTCCTATTTTACGAAATCATTATTTTTAAATGCACCAATTATTCGCCATAATAATTATTTCTATCGTTACAAAATTATTAAAAAAAAGGAAAAATGCATAATTAAAAATTTTTATTAGTTTAAGAAATTATTTTCTTTCTTTTTATACGAAATATCATTTTTAAAATAAAAATGCTTACAAAATCTAAAAAATTAATTTAATTTAATGAAATAACCTTATTTAAGAGTAACTTATACCATCTTGTAGTGGTTTTTTATATTTAATTTAATTTTATATTATCCTATCATCGAATTTAGTCAACTTCGTATATTTTATAAATAAAGTTACTATTGGAAACTTTCGGATAACCGATAATTTATATTTCGGCAAATAAATTCAGATTTTTTTTAAAAAAATTTTTACCGTTTAGAAAATTTCTGCCCTCAGGTATTACTTAAAATTTTCATGTTACAATTGAATAAGCTTACCTTCTATCTGACTGAAATTATTAAAACGATGATATCCAACTATTAAATCAACCTTACGAAATTCACCAATAATTAAATTTAAAAAAACTATCTGTAAATAAATTTTTGATAGAAAATATGATTCATGTTTTTCTTAATCCTAAGAAATTATAAAAATTTCTTCAAATTTTGATAAAATATAAAATTCGATGTTCATGAGATTCGGTTCTTGAAGAAAATCATCCCAATAATCTGGTTTTACTGTGCAAAAAAATTTTACAAAATTATTTAAAAGTATAATATTATTAAATTATGAATCAATATGTCCATCTAATATGTGTTAAACGCAAGAAACGGATAATTCAGTCTCTTGCTTTTAAATTGAACGATGTTTCAGTAAGTTTGATTTTTTTGCCAAATATTGCACCTCAATTTCACCCAGTTGCGCA
The DNA here is from genome assembly GCA_038021265.1 of Cyprinella venusta. Lineage (NCBI taxonomy): Eukaryota > Metazoa > Chordata > Actinopteri > Cypriniformes > Leuciscidae > Cyprinella > Cyprinella venusta. Next base: position 22,180 of record JBBNEX010000359.1, read on the forward strand.
GCGTTTCATCGGGTTGGACATTATATATTATTCTTACATTTAGCAAATAAAAATAATCTCAATAGGTGGTAAAAATGTTCTATTTATTTGTAAAATAGCTTGAGTTATACCCCCATGTTGAGAAAAATCTCATCTGCTGATAATATTTAGAAAATATTTGAATGTTCTGCCATGTTTTGATTTACTAATATTTTTAGTTCCTTCCTATAATGTGACTTATTAGGTGAAAAGCCTATAAAATAATAAAATTTTGAAAAATGCTCCTCTATTGGATTGAGCTGCGCAGAGTATGGCAGAATGTTCAATTCGCAGATTGTTTCTACTCATTTTTTTAGGCTGAAGTATAACGAATTTTTGCGTTGTCAATCACAGTTATGAAGTTTCCGTTCAAACATCGTCTTAGTGTTACACTAAATAATTGTAAAAATCTGCTCGAATCTACGTCTCTACACAAAAGGCCGAAACTGATAACAACATAAATGACGATTTCAAGAAAAATAGATATATTTTGTGCACGATTAGCAAACTGAGTTTCGGTAGCTAGTTTCACTTGAACTGCACATCTGTAATTTTTATATTTTTGAAGATTTAAATTAGACTAGTCCTTATATACCAAAGATTTATTGGTGATTTCGGTAATAAATCTCCAAAATAATTCTCTTTTTGTGATTTTTGCGAGAATATTATTTCTACTGGTACTTGTTCTTATCTTTTTCTTGTGATATTTTTCTTTTAAGAGAAATCATTATGGGAAAACGACTTTCCTTTACACCAGATACCTTCCACTCCATCGTAATTCTACGAAGATTAAGATAATTGTTATTTTGAACTATTTAGGAAAATCCGAATCACTCGTTTCAATTATCAGGCTGCTTTTATTTGAACTAATCGTTCGCATACATTCTTCGTATCGTTTTTTACAACTCTTTACAGAAGATATCCTAATAGCTCGGGCATACAGTATTTGATTTACCGCGTTGCCAGATTCAATCAGTTTATTCATTATAGCGATAATTTCAGTGTTTAAAAAAGTATTAACTTTTCTGTTTCAATTTTTTTTTTAATTTTAGATTTTCATTTCACGCATCATCAAAAAAATCATAATTTATTTCAGGAAAATTTAAACTTCTGGGATTGTTTTCTGCCATTTCTAGAAGACAAACCTGATGAAACTATGCGCAACTGAGTGTAATAATATCCAAAATTTACAACATAGTCTAATCTAGAGAAATATGTTCAATTTAAAATGCAAGGGAGTGTATTTACCCTCTACTAACGTAAATGATTGATTTAGAGTTTATTTGGACAAGAATATGCTGATTCTAAGCTTTAATCTATATTTAATGAGGATTCCTCAGATTCATTTTGATTAATTTATCAGTAAAAAAAACTTATTCATCTAAAAATTCTGCACCTGACAAAGCTACAATGTCTGATATCAGTCGTTCCCATTCAGAAAATTTTATAAAATATGTACATCGAAAAAGATTTTGCGTTTTTTTATCTTAGGACTAGGCCTCATTCTGATTCAGAGATTCGAATAATGATAAAAATACATTAATCAAAATAAGTGGTATGGTCTATTAAAAAGAAAACAATTACTTTTACAAACCTTAATTAAGTAATATATCAAGTAAATAGTCACATTACATATCATTATTAATGTCACAGTACAACTTATATTTAGTTGATTTAAAACTGCATCGACAATAAGAACAATGATTTCTTCCATTTACTTTATTTTACTTAAAAAAAATGCGTTAAAAGAAGAAATGACAATTTAGAAAAAGAGTTTACAATCATTATATAATCCTTCTACATGGAAAAAATATTTCTACATCATATTAATAAATGTGTGAGATTATGACTTGCAAGAAGTTAATAAGGGGCGAACCCATTATTAGTAAAATATTATTTTTATTGTAATTACTCAATTGACCGAAGCTATCTTACATGTGTTGACAACGAAATAAACGAACTCTGCTCCCTGAATTCAACTTAGAAGATGATCCTCGAAGACATGTTCAAACTCCAGATAGAGGGTAATTATCAAAAATTTGGACCCTGTGAAAGGGCTAACACACCTGATTTTATGTAATCCCGTAAGTGAGAGGGAACTTTTTAAAAAAAAAGTCGAGCACTAGCTCAAAAGCATAACGAAAAACAAGGAGGAGAAATTGTATATAAATCTTAAGTTGGCGCTTAAGAAACAATTGAGGTAAATTGACCGGTCATGGAAACGCTGTAGTGCCTAATCAACAGAAGACCTGAGGTAAAGGAGTGTATTTCAAAATATTCATGCTGCTTGATGTTCGTCCTCATGCGTGCTAAGCTCGAACATGATGCAGCGACCATAGATGATATTTGCAAAAAGAACAGGCAAAGCGCATTACCTATTGATGCCAGAACGATCTTGGAACTCCGTAGAAAATATGGATCGATGAAATTTTTCACGGAAGCCAAAATTTGGTTCGATATGTATAATATCGACCAGGGAATCGACTGTAACCAGAGAAACCGAATTTGGCGTGTAACGCAAACTTAAAGAGTCTCTAGGAACCAAAAAGTTTTCTTTCACTTAAAAAAGGAGGAAAAGAAAATAAATTGTTTGGTGCGCCTGTGAGAAGCATGAGCATATTCAATGCAACTGCAGGTAAAGGCAGTGTCAAACGAATCGGAATAGCACTTCCAATGCACTGAAGGAGGACGGGCCTTTGACCCCTACTGTGAAAGAAGATAATTCATACCAAATTATCGGTGAGTTACTTGAGACTGAATCTAGGAGATCATTAGTAAAAACAGTTAAAATCAAAAAAAAATTTATTTTTGCGACTTTTACACTGACTTATTTTCTTCTAACGGTAAACCCATAATCTGGGTGGCAAAAAAAAGCTCAAGTTTCATGTGAGCTAAATCCAGAAAATTCGAACCAATTTTCTTGTATTTAATAATTTCGTATTCGATGCCATTAGGGCATCGAATATCATAATAAAATCTCATATTACCATCGATATGCACAATCGACCGGTTCTGAATAGATCTTGTACCCTTGAGGAGTCTTAGAAATGAATTTTTGATCCATTAGTTAAATGATAACCTTTCCTTGAACAACGTCTACGATGATAAGAAGTTACTTGCTATACACGAAGATATATTTGCGAAAAAAATGTGACAACAGGAGGTCAAGCATCGAAAAATTCATACTCCCAACAGACTGAAATATTCCCATCTTTTGAAGTTGCTATGGACCTCTATCAGCACTGAATAAAACCGCTTTATACAACGTCAAATAATGTCAGTAGTTGGGATCATAAGTAAGCATATGAATCCCCGGAGAGTTCCAGTGACTCTTCTACATAAAAAAATATAACGAAAAGATTTTGCATCGACTATCGTGCTTTGAATAAAGTTATAAAATCTGACCGTTATCCCTTACCAAACATAAGGGAGCTGTTAAAAAGACTCAGTGGCTCTCAGTATTATTTATGCTAGGATATAAATATTGCGTATAGGCACATAACTTTCAACGATGCAGAAATCTCGAAAACAGCGTTTTCTCGTAGGAGTATCCTCGGACGTTTTAAGCTTACAGTAATTCTGTTTTGACAAACAAATGCCCATCGGCTTTCTATCGGATTATGAACACTATGTTGCAAAGTTCTTCTCACGCTTTTTCATATCTTGACGATATTATTATTGACTATAAGAACTGGGAACAACATATGCGACACCTAGACCAAAATCTGGCAACCATTGGGAGCGCAGGATTTTAAATATCTCCAACAAAGTTTAAAGTGGCACATAAAGGCATGGACTTTTTGGGTAAAACATTGACTCGTCCGTAATAATCGGGGAAGACTCAAGAATTGAACTTATACTATCTTGGCCAAAACAGAAAGATAAACGAGGACTACAAACGTTCCTAGCCAACGTTAACTACCATTTGAGCTTCCTTCCAGGATCTTCTCACATTGCATCTTGCTTTTGTGAGATCATAAATAATGATGTGCGCTTTAATTGTTAAAGTTTTGAAGAAAAGGCGTTTTTAGAAATTAAATAGCGGCTTTCGCCACTCCCGAAACTATACCTCTTTGACGAAAACTCGAAACTTACCTTTAGATGCGACGCTTTAAATACAGGGCTGATTACTTTTTATCACAAACCAATGAAGGCAATGAGCACCTAATATCATTTTCTGGAAGCAAACCATCAAAAAACGAAAAACATTAATCAACAACTTATATAGAAATATTAGCCAGTTTTTTTTATCTGTGGAGAAGTTCCGCACGTACCTTCTAGAGATTTTTAATTTTAAAAACTGAACAGAATCCTTTAGTTTACCGTTTAAAACCTTAAAGATAGCAATAGTAGATGATATTTTAGCTGACATTTATTATTGACAACAACTTTACGATTCGGTATATATAGGGCGAATTAAAGTTGCGGCCGATGCCCTTTCAAGAACAATTTGCATCACTTATAGTCTTCCTAACGAACAGACGAAGGACGAATAAGTTTTTTCCATGAAAAACGCTTTAGAAAACCAGATGAATTGGTGATTTATTGAAGAAGCAGGCAAGTCTATCATTTAATGGAATAGAAAAAAACTTCTTGTGATTGACAATAATCTTTCCTTTAAAGGAAAGAAGAATAATACTTTAGCGCACTTGGTGCCTAAAAGCCTCAGATACGCAATTATTAAGTCTTCCCATGAGAACGACATCTGTCAATGCGGGTTAAAAAGACATTTTATAAAATTAGGGCTACTTTATTCTGGCCTAGAATGTTAAAAGATGTCCTGTGAGTCATCCATGGCTGTCACAAAGCCAACAAAACAAAGAAACGAAGTATCCACACCAAGCATTCTTGGTTACGATTGTTCCTGAGTAACCTTTCCACACATGGCAGAGTGATATATTTCGGCCCTTATTACCATCTCGCGGGCAAAATATATCATCATGTTCATTGAGCAATTTTTGAAAAGTGTAGAGACTAACCCGATCCGTTAACAGGCAGCTGAAGTCATAGTTCATGTTTACGGCAAATAATTTTAGGTTTAGCATAAGGAAGGTCTTCTCACGGACCAAGGCCATCAATTAAAATCCACCTTAATTAAGAAATTTCATGAACAATTAAGAATCAAGAAAATTTATAGTTAATTCTATCATTCAGAAGGTAATGTATTCACTAAAAGAGCTGTCCAATAACTAAAGCCGAAACTCAGAATCTATTAGAATATCAACAATGACGATTAGGATCAGGTTTTGCCAGATATACTCTTATGTTTTCGGACCTCGATATCGAAGTCACCCTAGTTTTTAGCAGGAGAAATCCTATTTATTAGGCGGCCTAAACGATGACCCAATAAACAATAAACGATCCGCTAGTCCATTATGAGTCGATTCACTGATTCATTCAAAGTGTTGCGAGGCTAAATACCAACAAAGCGACGGATAGCATCAAGAGGCATTGCGGCGCAAGTCAAAACCTTCTTATTTAAATTTTGAGTCAATTTTCTTTAAAAAAAATTAATTGTTGTGGATTGGAACAACTAGCGGTACCAATAGAACGATTAATGTGCATCAAAGCTGATTTAAGGCGCACGAAAGGCCGTAAGAATGTACACCTTTTTCCGATACAAAAGACCTCGGGCAACCTAAATCAGGTGAAAGTGATGAGGAAGATGCGACATCCGAACCCTACAGACCATCAAACGGAAAATCATAATTTCAGCTGAAAACCTGGATTACTTAAGAAAATTTCTGCCACCAATTGCCATAGAGGGAAAGATATCAGATGACACGTGAAAGCAGTTATCTAGATGAAAACCCATTAGTAGTTAGTTATTATTACTATTGTAATCACTCTTGTGACCAACAATGTCTTATATTATGGTATCAAACTAGTTTTTATAAATCGGCATTCGTCGTAAAAAGATGAAAAATTATATAAACAGTTTTTATCGACTAAAATTTCAAAAAATAGATAAGAAACAATAGAATACCAATCTAACCATAGTTTATCATCTTTAACGTTAATTTGATTAATTATATCAGTTAAAGCCAGTGAAAATATATATTTTATTACATACAATAAATTACTCTAATTGTTACTACAAGATAAAAAAAAACAGCTTAAGTAACTTTTTTTAGGATAAAATTAAAAATTACGTTAAAAGAATAAAAAAAAATGTCTTTAAAATAAATCAAAATTGAAATCCACTTACTGAATATGCTGTTGGAAACGCCTTTTTACGCTTATATTAGAGATCATCTACAATAAATATAATAAAGCCATTTATTATCAAACAAAAAAGGGCTTATCGGATTCACATTGATAATTTAATCGGCTCAGCGGTTGATCATATGTTATAAGAATGGTGTTATCCCCATAATAAGCTTTTACATATATAAAAACATGCCTTATTTATTGAAAAACACACTTTTGTCGAAATTCAGAAATATCGGTTTCAATAATCAGATTTTTGAAGAAATATTTTTTTATTAAATCGTCAAATTCATCTTGATTACTGCATTTCTATTATTAAGCATCAGTATAGTTGAATAAAAATAATCATGATTTGAGTTAAATAACGTGAATAGTCAGGTAATCTAAGATATGGGAATCCAAAAAATGTTACTATCGATAAAAATTAACAACAGAATAATTTCAGTAAACTTTAAGATCTACTTGTGTAACATTTATTTAAGCCACCTATATTCTTCTTAATTAGATATTTAAAAATATTAAAAAATTTCCGTTAAAAATTATGACCTCATTATTGAAAGTAAATTGTAAATTTAGATACCAAGATTATTCATTGTGATACGAAAATCAAAGATATTAATCTTAATGGTGTCAAAACATAGCATTAAAATTAAAATATGCGAATTAAAACTAATAACACACTTATAAATTCATAATATATTTAAAAAAAAGGAAATTTAAAATTTTCACATCTTAATTAAGATCTATAATTTTAAATGCTTCTGCCTAAGTCAATAACACTTTTTGACATTCTTTATTTTCTTAATAAAAAAATATTTTCTAAATTACATACTACTAGCTCACCCGTCGCGAGTTACTGCGAAATTAGAAAAATACATCATAAAGATGTTTGTTCGTGTGGCATTTACAATAAATATATCAGATGTCATTCATAAAAGTTTGACTAAAATAATATGAAAACTATTAAGGTTCTATTTCGTTAATAAAAGGCGTTGGGATAAAAAATATTCTTAGTTTTATCGCTTGACGCATCCATATATAAATTCGAAGGATTTCCGATGCGTGAGCAGGCAATATAAAGCTGTCCACGGGAAAAACACTGATTACTCAAATCCAGCCCACTAACCTCGAAATATTGTCCCTGTCCCTTGTTTATAGTCATATTGGAAGCGAGTCGTACGGAAAACTACAGACGTTTAAGTTTCAAAGGCATATCTATTGGGATTATGGGAATTAGTGGGTTTTTTTTTGTAGTATGAGAAATCATTTGTCAAATGCTTATGATTTCGCATGCAGATTCTAACTCTGCCGGTCGCTTCGGGGTATTAGTCCTTTAAAATAAAACTGTTTTTGTAAATATACAGTATCGTGCATTAAAAATAGGCCACCCATATTTTTGCCTATAAAAATATTTTTTTGGATTTTTGTTGATAGTAAATCAATAAGGAACAAATATAATATATATGATCAGAAATTCAGGGTGATTTACCAATAAATTCAAAAGTTATTAGGTAAACAAGGATTTTACGTTTGCATCGAAAATGGGCCAGTTTAAAAAATTTGTGATTATAGTAAGAAACCTGACATAAAATTTGAATTTCGTGAATACTATCGACACATATATTTTTACATGGCGCCTCATCTTGGTTTAAGGTTGAAAACTACCATTATAAGCGAGCATCACAAAGGAATCTCCTGCAACAAACTTGCGAAAATATTCAAAGTTAGCCGATACACAGTTCAACGAATTATTTCAAATCACAGAAATAATAAAAACAATGATAGAAAGAAAGGCTCTGGACCGATTTAGAAAATTCAGGATCCTCAGAAAAAGGTGATTATGGAAATTCACAAAAATAATCCGTTTGTATCTCTCAAAATAATACAACAAGAACTCATTAAAAAATTGAATTTCAATATTAGTGTCAGTATTATCTCCATATATTTCAACAAAATTGGATTTTATTCATTTAATGCTGCAAAAAAACTATTATTATCGAAAAAAAACATTTATTTGAGAAAAAGACTGTCCTCTGAATTCTTAGAAATGTCCCAAAACGAAATTGATTCTATTATTTTTTCTGATGAATGCAAATTCAACCTTTTTACTTCTGATGGAAAGATATCTGTGCGAAGAAAAGTTGGAAAAAGAATGGATTGGCGAAATTTGAAAGGAACTGTGAAACATGGCGGGGGTAATGTTATCGTGTAAGGATGCATTTATTCTGCTGCAACTGGAAATTTGGTCTTTATCGATAAAAAAATAGATGATATAAAGTACAAAAATATTGAGGTTAATAATTTACGGTCTTTAGCGCGGAAAATGGGACTTAGAAAATTTTACTTCATGCAGGATAATGATCCGAAACACACTTCTAAGCTGATCAAAGAGTATATTGACAAAATAAAATCAACGCTCTTCAATGGCCACTTCAGTCACCTGATCTCAACCCTATGGAGCACGTGCAGGCAAAAATTAAGGTGGAGTTATTAAAATTTTCTAAATTGACAAAAATCAAATTAAAAGAAAAAATAATGGAAATTTGGAACAGTTTAACAGCCGAAGAAATTCAAAAATACACAAAGAGCTTTCCAAAAAGATGTTTGGATGTTTACCGCAACAATTGACTACATAACAAATATTAAAATTAACCGGCCCATTTTTCATGCAAACGCAAAATCACTATTTACTTAATAACTATTCGATTTTACATTTATTTTCATTTATACTTCACTAACTGATTTTTTTTAACCCATATTTTCGCTAAATATAAAAAAGAAGTAAAAATTTTAGCTTTGAATGCGAAAAATGGGGTGGCCCATTTTTTTTGCACTGTAGTGTATATCAAATATGTATATAACTTAACCTGCTGGCAGGCTCTATTTTTTTTAGTTTTTTTTTATAATTTTAATTTTTAAAATATTTTTCATAATAAATAATAAATATTCTAAATGACGACCGATGATTTAGGCGCCTGACTTTCAGGCAGTGCCACAGGGGCTAAAACTCAACCTACCCTAGCTCGAAAAAAGAGCAGCCCTGCTCGGTGGGCTTTTGTTCTCGGAGGAACTTTTATGGGTCAAGAGCAAATTTTTAATATACGAATAGTACATGTTCGAAAAAGACTTGCAGGTGGCAATAAATTTAACTTTTGTGTCTTGACCCATTTCTTATCCGCCTACAAAGCCAAACAAAAAAGAAAAGTCGAAAATAGGGTATACCTCTGAATCCGAGTTAGGAAAATCTTGGGAGAATAATGTACGGGTAGCGATAAAATGGGGGCAATCATTAAAAATATGTAAAAATTGATTGTTAGACACGGGATTATTGGAAAAAATGCATTCATCAGACTATGTACTAGATAAATTATTTATATATTTTTTTTATAGCATATTTTTTATTTTTAAACCGTTTGCCCGGCATTTAAAGAGAAAAATGAAGCCCATGTTTAATTTAGGGTTTATTCTACTTAACGAAATCCAATCCCTAAAATTATTTTAATTAATATTATTATTTTTCCTAAAAGAATAGGTTAAATTACCTTTGCTAAACGACTAAGATTGTAATACCCTATCTGATACCTGTCTTAAAAAGTCTTATGCCTCAGCAGTTTTTATATTTAACAAATTTTCGCATATCGTAAAAATCTGGGGAGACTTTATTTTTAAAAATCGACTAAACAAATATTGTATTCCTGTGACCCATGTTTTCTTCCGATTAACTAATTCAGATTGAATTAAGTCCTTGGTATAAGAATCTTGATTATTTTGATCAAGAAAACATTGTAACGCAGTCGCAATTTCTCGATCAGTGCTATTGTTTAATCGGAAACGTTTATCAACTTGATGATTAGCGTTTCCCATTAAATAAATTTGGAGATATTTTTGATCCAAATTTGGGATTGGTAAAAGGAATCAAGCGTGTCAATAGATTTGGACTTTAATTTTTTAAATTAGGCATAAAATTGACTCTGACGATTTCTGTTGCACCGAACGATGTGATTTGAAAGCAAGAATTATATTTCAGAATTTTTTGCAAAAAATGTATAAATTGACCTTTATTTCAATTCAATAAATTTTATAATGGTTCAAGAGGTAAATTTATCTCTGAAAATATGATTTTTCGATCGGCACAGCTCATTCTTGATGTTTCTTTTTCAAACTTCAATATGTTACAAAATTCGCATTTCTTGTCAATTTTTTCCAATATCAGCACATTGATGAAGACGAAAATTATTGTCTACGGCATATTGAAAAACCGAACGATTTTAAATATTATTTTGTGTTCTTCGAAATAGAGCAATGCACTCTCGACTGGCATCCAATCTTGTTTCCCGCTCTTCTTGCGTTTCAGTTAAAAGAACTTTGGCAATTCGCAATCGATCAACGTCTAATCTTGCTTCCCGCTGCTCTATCGTTTCTGAACTCGTAATCTCATTGTCTGACGCGCTTTTGATGTTAAGCGACTTATGCATTTACGTATCGGAAGCATCAGTACCGGTAATATTCGTAATCTATGCCTAATAAAATAAATTTGAAGATTAATCCTTAAATAATTATAAAGAAATTAAGAGATAAAATTA
>JBBNEX010000361.1:0-32975 GCA_038021265.1 Cyprinella venusta
ATTCAGCATGGGCCTGTAGTTGAATTAACTTTAGAAACGCTCATGTATAATTCGTATTCGGATTTGTCTGGCAGTAACACTATATAAGAGCAGGAATTGTCAGAGAATGATCAAGAGCTTGCACATTCCTCAAATAGTCTGCAATTAAATATTCAGCTGGGATCGGATTTAAATATTCCATCAATAAAATGATGGCTGTATTCGCACGATCCATCGGCCACGATTCTGAATGCATTAAAAAAATTGTCCAGTTGAGTAATAAAAATGGATGAACTACTGGGAGGACACGTATATTGGAAGAATCAGAAGAGATCGATCATCTTACTCACTATTTGATTTACAGTAGTATAATTTGAGAGATCGAGTTATCAACAATCTTCCCCGTACAAATAACTTGGTTGAGGTCTATCATCTCGCGTTTCAAAATCTGTAGATTGCCATCATCTATTGGTCTATAAATTAATAGAGCATTCTAGACAAGAGAAACATCATTTTAAATTAAAAATAGAAAGAATCCACTCAGGAATTTTACAGCGATAATCATCAAAGGCTAAATATATGACTCTAAATCAGCGTCTTTAGGCTCTAGTTCCAACATACGGAACTATTTTTTTAATGCAGTAACTAAGAAGTGTTGGAATTAATATGAATTTATAATAATTTTACCCGTTATTTTGAACTAAATGTAACAATTTTTTGTATATCCCTTTTGAATAGTTGGATATTTATTAGTCGACACTGTAGTTGTCGAAAAAGTCATTTTTATTTATGATTCTAAATTATTATTGGCATATATAAAATAATTTGATCGAACGAGAAAATCATAAACGATATACTATCATTTTGGTTGTGCATGCTAAGTGTTTAATAAACGTTTTTTTTTGCGTCAATATGAAAATTGACATGTTTTTGCCACAAAATTAAAGTTTCAACTCATTCACAAAATTGCATATAAAACCATTTAAGTGATAAAATAGCCTGAGGATAACTATAATAAAAAAATACTTTTATCGCCAAAAAAAACTCATAATATTGAAAATTTATAAAAATATATCTAGTCATACCTTTTTAGGCATTTCTAAAAAAATGTTCGCATAATAACCTAGATTTAATATTAATGCATAAAAGTTTATTTAAAAATCTAATTTTAATATTCTTTGAATTAGTTATGCGCTTTTGTCGGGACACCCTTGATGTGTGCCGTTAATAAATAATCAAATCCTACTGCATGTATCAAAACAGCACTAATCAAACTTAATTACAACGTTATTGACTAAAATGAAACACAAAAATGCGGCAATTTTCAAGAATTTGTAAAAAATGTAGAAATATGTCGAAGCAAATAATAGGTAAAAATACGAGAAATTGGAAGAATCAATTTTTTAAACAAAAATATCTATAATTGATTGAAAAATGTTAACATTTTCAAGTAATTCCATAACTTTAAGCCAGCAAGTAATTTTTGTTCTGCATTTCAAAATATGTATAAGCTTTTTTCTTCGATATTACCACTTCAACGCCGAAAATCTTATGCTTTTTTAATTTCATTGTAATGGAGAGCCAACAACCGATCCCATCATCAGATCTGGCTGAAATTAATACAGAAAAATACTGTACTTCTCCTAAGAATAAAATCGAAATTGGAGAAGTACAGAACCAGAATGACGAAAATTATTAACGAATTAAAAATAGATATTGACGTCATCAATGTCAAAAAAGTTGACATTGCATTATAAAAGCAATTAGCTTAATTACCTTAATTAATTAGTTTTAATTTGTCTTGTATCGATTCACGTGTCCTATTATTTTCTCCTAGATGCATCCCGAACATTACATCATTAAACAAATTCTACTTATTTTAAGAGAAAATTTTCTATGGTTGGAACTCATTTTTTTACTCAGCTTATTTCATCTCTGCGAATTGAGGTTGCTGTTTGATTTCAAGAAGATTCTCATAAGCTAAATTTTCAATTCTATTTCAATAATCCTTTTACGTTCTAAGAGTTAATTAAATTAAGATTAGGATCTTTGCAAATTATTAAGACTTAACTAAAAATTTCTATCAGCAGGCTCAAATAAGAAAATTAGTTTTAAAATTGCCGAAAAAATGGCCTTATTGCATTAATAGATCTTTCTGTAACTTCTGTAAATTTTCTTAGGCTTGTAAATGTTAATTTTTTCCGAAATTATTTTATTCAGGCGGATTTTCCATGGTTTTTTGTTTAATTGCGTCAGAAAAAGTTACTCTCAAACATTATGCTCTGAGGTTCAAAATTACTCCTCTGTTCATATACTGTAACAAAGACATCACGTTCAATGAAGAAAAAGTCGTTTAAACTATGATCTTGATATTTTTTTAATAAATCAGAATAGGCTTTTGAGGAAAAGATTCTAAGCTAATGAAAAACAGATCCTCCATTTTAATTATTAAATGAAATTGATTCCTAGTGCAATCCATATTCCTTGATGCAGATGCTAAGTTTCCTTTACCTTCTTATTAACTTGCTATACTTAATATAAATCGTTTTGTTGATTCGTTTGTGCATAAATTTCTGCCAATGTAAGCTGTTCTTTCACCATTATTCATGAGCTTAATAACATCATGTTAAGCAACGATATTAATGAGATATCGTTATGCTACCGTTCTTTGTGGACGTAAAAAAAAGAGATTTAAAAACTATTAAACAATTGTTGATGTATTACAATCCACAAAATAGGCGGCAGATACAAAAATTTTTATTTTTCAAACAATTGTTTGATATGATGACACTAAGGTAAAATTTTTTAATCTCCTTTAAATCGCGATAGTGGTGGTTCATTTAGGTTTTGCTTATTAGAAATAATCGTTCAAGTCAAAATTGATACCGCAATACTCAAATTTTAGTGTCAAAATATTTTTTTTCGCACTAATCAAGAATTTCCTGTACTTAAAAAAACTGGTAGTAAATAGTGTGTTTGTCGCTTCTTCAATAAATGCGCGCTATTAAATTATTTTTAAACGATCAATGCTTAAAATCATCTTGATTTTGCATCCGCATTGTCTGTCTGCTTTACTATTTGTAATTATATTTATTTCCTCCTAAACTTGGTGCCACTTCGTGCATAAAAGAAAATGGATCGATCAATCTCAATTAAATTCCGATATCGTTGCTATCGGACTGGTCTTAGGTACCACTGAGAGAATAGCTTGCGCTCCATTTTTAACTCCGTATCGTAATTTTTTTTCAAAGTAAAGCTCTTTTAATTTCCAGGTCAAATTTCTTTTTTGTTGTCAAATTTAATTTGGAGGAAAGTATATCTGTACCCGGTTACTAAGATTTTTCGATGAATTCCACATTCGTTTTTATAGTAGATTAAAGATATTATTATTTTAAGTATTTTGGCGGTCAACACTGACGACCGACGATTACCTAGCCTATTAATGTCGTCAAATCCTGATAATTATAATTTTGACAGTCGAATAATTAAGCTTTCGAAATTCTAAAAAATTTTCCAACCCTACATCGACTGAAGGATTAAATATAATAATTCAACACTAAATGCTGCCAAATAATCTCTCATGAATAAATATTAACTGATATTGGGAAAATTTATGATAATTGAATTATTTTTCGATGAACCTCTTAAAGAACAAATGCGATGTGTTTTGGATGTTTATTGTGCGTTTTCGCGTTTTTCTCCAATTAAAATAATATTTAAGCAACAAAATCAAATCTTTATTTTTTTTAATTCTCTAAGTTTTTTACATTTTTTTATTTATAACTTACAGGTCTTTAAAATTTTAGATTGAATATTAATCTTTTTTCTCTTAAAGCTTCGTAAATGAAAAAAATTCACATTGAACTAGAAAATTGGTTCAATAATTATTTTGAATTTAAGAATTAAAAACCTAGTTTAAATAGATATTGGATTCAGTGAATGGAGTTCGGATACAATTAAAGCTTGACCTTGGTTCTTCAGATCCAAAATGCCGTTTATAGCGTAAATTAGATCAACAAACGTTTGCACATACAGTCTTTTTCACCCAATTTCGACCTCTTTTCAATCAAATTCGACCGCGGGCGGCGAGTTTTTAATCAATTTCGACATCTTTTCAATCAATTTCGACTGCGGGAGGCGCGTTCCAATCAAATTCGAACTTTTTATTCCCTTTTGATAGAAAATACAGAAGAAAATCCCATCGCTATCAATAATTATAATGTTGTTTCCGATGAAACAAGAGGACTTGTTATTTATGCGATTGACAAGTTGAACAAAACAGTCAAAGAGGTCGCTATTTTGTACAATTTGAAGAGGTCGACGATTTCAACCATAAAAAACTATTTTATACGGAGGGAAGAACTGCAAAAAAGCCAAGAGGAGGAAGCCATCACACTATTCTTAGCCAACCACAACAGAGAACAATTTTAACTTGGTTAGATTCGAATTGTTTGTTGACATTATCAAAAATTCGAGAAAAATGCTCTGAAACATTTGGAATACTTCCAAGCCTTGCTACTTTATCGCGTATATTAAAATCTTTTCATTACTCGATGAAAAGAATTTCAATTCAAACTGAAAGAAGAAACGATCCAGCAGGCCTTCAGCAAAAAAAAGATTACGCAATGAAGTTTTTAGACATCATGCATCTACGAGAAAAAATATTTTTCTTAGATGAGACTGGTTTCAACGTTTCGATGAGAAAAAAAGTTGGGAGATCACTTGTGGGACGTAGGGCTGTAGTGACCGTCCCTAATATTAGGACAAAAAATTTTTCAGTCTTTGCCGCGTACAGCACAAGCTCAATTTTTCACTCCGAAACTCTAGATGTTCCATATAATACGGTACGATTCGCGGCATTCTTGAATACTTTTCTGATAAAATTGCACGAGGCAGACATTACTGGAGCCATTATCATTATGGCAAATGTTCCTTTCCACAAGAGCAACATTCAACGATCTCAAATTGAAAATAATGGACATATCTTGTTGTTATTACCGCCATACTCCCCTTTTCTCAACCAAATTGAGAATGTGTTCAACCAATGGAAGGGTTTTGTGAAATCGGAGGAACCAAATGGCGAAGAGCAGTTATTGAACCTAATTCAAATAGGCATGTCAAGGATCACTGAAGAAAATTGCAGAAAATTACTACAACCACATGGAATCGTACATCCCTCGCTGTATTCGGGAAGATGAAACAACAAATTAAATTAATAATTGCAAAAAAATTTAATTTTATCGATTATATTTTCCATTTTGATTTGGTCGAAATTGAATGAAAAGAGGTCGAATTGATTGAAAAGAGGTCGAAATTGGGTGAAAAAGACTGTAAATTTATTTTATTTCAATATATTTTTAAATTCCACTTTTTTGAAAATTACATGAAGGTAACAAATACTCTTGTAAATTCATCTAATGAGATATGAAAATTGTAGAAAACCCTGAAAATAGTCAAATTAAAATTGCTTTACCGTAAGAAAAATATTATTTTTGAAAAAGGTACAAAAATAAATTAGTCAATAATTTAATAAGATTTGTGTTGTATATTGCTTAATGTGACGATCAATATCATCACATTAAAGGATTTATTAAGTATGAAATTTAAAATTTGAGCGTTACGATTGACAACTTTGACTTTCAACGCTATAAAACGAAAAACAAAACCTTTTTATTGGAATTATAATCATGTTTTTATTTTGTGGTTATTTTTATCTATTTGTGGTGCTCAATCCTCCAGAGGCGGCTGCGGAAGAAAGATAAAGAATAACAATGAACTACGGTAAAGATTCACCAGAAGAAAAACAAGAGAAATTGACGAATGAAAATAAATTTAATCATTTTAATTTTAATTCAAAATCACTTTTCACCAATCACATTAAATACGGAAATTTCATACGATGGTACCTGACTTATGTATGATCAAAATAATTTTTATTCAAGGAACCTTTCTGAAAGTTATATTAAATCAGTTTTAGTTAAAAATCCATACATATTTATAAAAGCCTAGCGAAAATTTTAATTAGGCTTTTTTACTGAATATGGCTTAAAATTTTATTATTACAACAAAAATATCAACATTATGTTTCAAATATAGTTTAAAGTCATCAATCAACGATAATGAGACAAATTAACCGAAAATTTTACCCTGAATTGAAATCTTCCTCCCCTTTAAAGATATTATTTTCTAAAAATAATTCCTTTATAGTTCAATAATATTAACATGATTCCAAAATAAAATAAACCGCCATCTGCCGCAACCGCCAAATAGATTAAACCTGCTTATTAATTAAAAGATAGGCGTCTTTTCTAAAATATTATCTAAAGGTAGAGAAATCAAAACATTTTTTTCCTCCTTATTGTTTTGATTTAGTTTTTTTGTCACGTATGCAGATGTCGATATTTATATGGCTGTGTTTATTCTATAAATTATTGTTCCTAAGCATCCTTAATGTAGATAAACGAAAATCGATAAATTTATGATTGTCAGATAGTTTTGAGGCTAACTATAAATATTTCAGCAAAACAATTCGTTTACGTTTAACTAAAATCATTGGACTCGGGCTTGTAGCCATGATTTTAAATCATTCATATTGTGTTTGATCCAAAATATGTTATTACCGATTGTTTCAAGAGAAGTATTTATACTTCGTTCCATAAATTCTTCTCCATTTTGACTGAAAAATGTTTTAACGTCATTAAAATCATCGTCAGATTTTAGATGGCCAGCTGTGCCAGAAATTATTGCAGAAAGATCGTTGGGAACTTCTCTAAATCTAAAGATTAAAATTATCAATCACCGCATTAATAACGTATCCCAGTTCACCTTAACAAACTCCCATGCTAGGTTTGACCCACGTAAGCCTGAGCCAACGTCAACAATTATATCGCTGGCATCCTGAGGTGATATGATTGAAGAATTAAGTGATGTACTCAAGAACCTTATTTTATTTGAAATTTAAACCATTTTAGGTCAGCAACGCTCTCTGTGCAACTGAGAGCAACCCGGTATATATCCTTCTCCGTTGGATCACATGCGCTTAAATACAATTTGAAAAGGCGAGAGTATTCTTCACTGGTAAATTTCTTCGCAGCAGAGCAGGCGACCAGAGGTAATATTTCTAATTCAACACTGATGAGTTTCAACATAGAAATTTACGAAATTTTTTCATTAACGTATCGATCAAATATTTTTTTTTGACGCTTCTAGAGTAACGGGATTTAATTTTGACTTTTCGAAGCCTTCCGATAATTAAGGAAATTTACCGTGTAAATCTTTCATTACTGAGTGAAAAATTGCCAATTGGCTCAAAGGTTTGCAATAATTCGAGAGCGTAGGACTATAAATTATCAATGTTGATGACTCTGAAGGTATTTTTAACATCCTCGATGTCGTATACAAGGGAATAAATGTGTTTAAGGTGATTAATTATTTCAGAAGTTACGAAAAAGTCTTTTTCCTTAGTTGCGTAAGCGAGATTATTCAGTGCAACTGAAGGAGGGATACTCCCTAGTTTAACACTAGTAAACAGATCGGCTACAAACGACATCCGATCAATGGGTAAAAAAACCTTAGTTTATCCCTTTTGTCATACTGTGTGGTTCTTAGATAATTGTGCCCCGATACGATCAATCATTTTAAGATCGTACAGGGTGCAATAAAAATACCCCATTCTGTGATTTATTTTCACCCATTCAGCTGTTGTTACTAAGGGTAAATGTATCTAAAATTAAAACCCTAAATACCAGATCTTGAATTTAGCCAGACTCGACTCGGTCGGCCGGGATCAGACTCAGTGACAAAGTCGATGGGTACTGGCCAATAAACCTCACTAAATTAAATATTCAATTTACTCCTGATCGTTTTCAAGCTTTTTACGTGGATCAGCGGTCATCAACATCCGTTTTTGTGATATATTGTACGTTCCATTCGTGGTGGTTTCAGAAATTGTTATTATAGGAAAACCAGTTTCCTGGGTCCATGCCAGCATCATTTCCTGAAATACATTATCTCCTGTGGTATTTTTTATGAGATTCCACAAATTGATTGAGTCAGCGTTTCCATATTGGTAGGCTTGGAGGTATGCCTTAGTCATGAACAGAGACCTACTCGTATGCTCTGAATAAAAATCTCCTCACCAAGAGCTTTCATAAGCATGGACAATATAACGGCACCCTTATTATGAGCTTTCAACAATTACTTTGTTGTAGGAAAATAGGGTCGAAGAGCAGGGTGAAGGTTTTGAGTAAAGTCAACAGGTAGAGAAACGGGATGAGTCGTTGATAGTTGATCCTGCGCCATTCCAGATAATAATTCGATATATGCGAATTGGTCCATAAGTCTCCAATCAGGAAAAACCATATTTGTCACATAATACTCCATGAACGTCGGCGAAACCCTCGTTCAACCAGATATATCATTCCAATACTCCATCGTTACTAGGTTGCCAAACCACTACATTGTTAACATGTTAGAATAATTCCAGTGAAAAAATATGGCCCCCTTTTTAAGCTCAGCATAGTTTTCAGAAGCAAAAAAAAAATAAAATAAATTTCGTGCTCTGAGTTTTTGTACCTCTCCTTCGAAGAATTGCAGCAAGTAAATATATAAAAAGCTGGGGTATCAGTTTTTTCATTACTGGTGTCAAAATTTTCAAGTACAACTCTAGAACAACCCCCATCCTCCATAAGGTCAAGTTAACTCATATTACTATTATACCAGTCTTGATATGTAGAATAGCTTTATTTAAATGTTGGATGTGTCTTCTACTTTAAATTTAACCTCGGATTGTAACGCACAATATTATTAACGAAGAATAAGTTTAATAGCGGGAAAATATCGAACATCGATTGCGTTGAAATTCTTGTTGCAGAGAAATCTCATTTGAAGAAAATTATGAGAGCGATAAAACTGTCTTTTATATTTATAATTGTGTATAACTAAGGTAGAGGTGGTGATAGTCGCGAGTTTACTAAAAGTGTCCTTCTGCTAAGCAAGTGCAATAAAATTCAATTCAAAAAATGTTCACAGTTAATTAACCCTAATTGTAATCAAGCGTGTAATAGATTTAAAATAAAACGAATACCTGGTGGGCAAGTTCATGAACAATTGTTTGGGCAACTATTTGCTTGCCAATCATGTTAGTGATTTTTTCATTAACAGACAAAGAGGTCATTCTGAATGTTATCAACCCGGTATTTTTCCATCGCTCCAGCTGAAAAACTAGGTATTCCGATAAGATCTTCGTGTTAAAACACTGCATACCCATTTTTTCACCCGGGTAAGGAATATTAAAAAGCCTTTCGAATATCGTTAATACTTTTGTGGGCAAGCTCAATGTGGCAAACTTACCATGAGCTATTATGTCTGAAGGAAGCCAGACGTTGACCTGATGTTAAAAGTTAAATTATTACCTTTATTCCAGAATGAAGTTTATGGCGGATATGGATTCAAAGTCGTGAATGGCCCAGGCTACTAAGTAAGTGCTCATTTTCATTGTTGGCTTGAATTCCACCGATATAAAGCCCTCTTGGAGCATTGTCTACATTAATAAGAAAAGGAACTGTAGTTTTTATGGGCGAATTTGAAAGAGCGTTGTAATATTTGGGGAATGTTAGTTTTATGATAAAAACTGCTTTAAAGCTAGGCTCATCAAAGCAAGGAAAAGCATTCCTTGCAAGATCAGGCTCAAAGTGAGTGGATAAGATTTTCCTGACATCTAATGAGTACCAATACCTAGTCTGGCCGGCTTTAGTGCTATAAGATGACCAATAGACCCCGTTCAATGTATCAGAGACCTTTCCAGAAAAAGTTATTGATATACTACCGGTCTGGTTAACTGGCAATTCTGCATCTAGGAAAATTGTCATGAGATGTCTATCCGGTGTGAAGCATACACTTTCAACCTCATAACCAGTTCCAATGGTAGGGTCGAAGAAACTACGAATTGAAACAGACTCAACGTCCATATTGGCATGTAGTATAATTCTATTAGTAGGAATCGCAACAAGGAAAATCTATATCAACGGTCCCATTGAATGAGGCCAAATCATGATCAAATGTTAAAACTCAATAGATAGGTGGTTGGTATTACACTCTTGGATAGTCTAAAGTGGGAAAAGTTACGATCAGTTCCAGTTGTACATATAATGCCGTTTAGTGATATTGTTTGCAACGAATAAATAAGGAGACAAAAAACAAATGCTAAAAACATTTATAATAAGGTCGTAACGATTCTGCGTAAAATGGGCGTCTTTTCAGTAAAATACAATAAAAAAAAGAAGAAAAATGTTATTCTAAGATAAGATAAACAGTTCTCTCCTGAACAGCATAACTTTGTTTTCGTTTTTGCATGCGATTCAAGCAAGAGCATCATTTCTTCCCGAGAAAGTGCTGGCTGGCCTGATTTCAAGGATTCAGAAGCACGCGATTCAATATCCTTTATTTCAAGTGAGGTCCTGATTAGTATCCATAAATATTTGCAAGAGAATTTTTTGGAATTCCTCTAATTTAGCATCGGATAATTCCTCTATGTGATTGGAAGTATCTTGATGGGGACATCATTAACTCCAAACTCCTGATCACTTGATCTAAACTCTAGAGATTATATTACTTGTCAGAATCCTCTGCCGCCTGAGATGATTTTCTGTCGGCGAGGGGCGCTTCTCAACTTTTTGGAAATAGGCGAAATGAAGTAATTCGATAGCAGCAAACGGCCGTCTTGTTTATCAACAGTTTTGCTCAACTCTAATTTTGGCATGTGCTGTGGATAGCCTAATCAATGTTTCCAATGTCCTAGCAGTTACGGATGACAGTGTCTATTTAGGGCATAAAAATACTCTAAACGCGACCAGCAGATTCAAGGGTGGAGTCCCTGAGATCGGCGTATGCTTTACAATATTTTATCCATAGCAGGTTGAGTAAGTTCAGGGCTAAAATTAAAAAAATAAGGAACGGCAAGTTGTTTTGGCAACAAATATGTACTTTTTTAGGAACGACTACAGAGATATATTTTTCGCTAATTTAAGACTATTTTTATTACCGTTTACTCGATGAATACAAGGTGTGAATCTCTTTTATCGTATATTTCAGCCTTTTCCCCATCACCCTCAGCGTCAGGATTTCAGTTGAAAATAATCGACCCCCGAGCCAAGAAGAGTGGCTATATTAAGAATTTTGATTACGTTCTCCCTCCTGTTCATTTGACGCACGAAACTGGCGCATACGTCTAAACGGTGATCAGATATCTTCTCATCGATGAGCTTCGTCGACCAATACTATTATTTTGAATAAAAAACTTGGTCAAGAACAATAAAGAGAAGATCAAAACGCGATAGCAGAGAATCTTGAAAGCCGATATTTTGCATAGGAGTCATAAACTCATCATACTAAATAAGAATATATAAAATACCCGCCCATAAACGGGGGTTGGCAGCCGCTAACACCGAACATCTGGCATTTAATTGTGCATGTATTCCCGCCTTGGCAATAGTGACTCTTCTCCTGTTCCATGACCTCATGTAAAGCGGTTCTATCAATATCGCTCATCTAATGTCATTAAATTAAATAACCTTGTCAAATTCATCAATGCACACTATTCCACGGTGCTCCGAGTACCATAGCTCCAGCCTCCAATCTTCTCTCGCCTGAGTTGATTAAATTAATACTACCAGTATCAGGGTCAGTAGTTACAGCGGCAGTTAATCCCACCCCAGATGACCCTCTGCCATTGCTTAGAAATCGCTCTTGGCGCTGCATGCAAAACGTATCTAAATTACTTATATTAAAAACCTTAGCATCTGAGATTTCGCAGGTAGAGGGATCGCCTACCAAGAGGATGTTGATGTCACTGAATAAGCAAGTTCATAGATACCCTCTTAATCTCGTTCATTTGTTAAGACTTTTTCGTTTCCACCAACCAACATGCACAAAATAGCCCTTTTAATATATTCGTGGCCGCTTATTGAAGGTGCTATTGATTTTGATAAAAATTTAAAATATCCTAAATTACAAATATTCATGTTTACTGGTTTAGCACTTGACAATTTTCTGACATTTTTTAACGTCAATAGCTCGAGAGGTTAGGAGACACATCTTTTGAAAGGACTTTTATAAAGTTGCAGAGAAGGACAGTGCGAAAGGTTCCAGTTACCACGCCCGATCTTTTTGACGGAAAGACTGCGATATATTCCAACAATTTGAACACGATCGCCAGGCTAAATAAGCGCTGGGGAGGCATACCTTAAACTGATCGATAAGATCGTCATCGACAAGTACGTCAATTGATCTGGGAAGTAAACCTGGAGGAGACTTTTCTGGCATTTCCTGAGTCATGATTAAAAGTACCTGGAGGGTTATGCGTTGTGTGATCCTTGAAAAAGGCAATACCCGTATTCTGTCTCAATGT
Source organism: Cyprinella venusta (assembly GCA_038021265.1). Classification (NCBI taxonomy): domain Eukaryota; kingdom Metazoa; phylum Chordata; class Actinopteri; order Cypriniformes; family Leuciscidae; genus Cyprinella; species Cyprinella venusta. The sequence goes on from JBBNEX010000361.1 coordinate 12,386, forward strand.
TGTTCCCCGGCGTCATCTTTTGTTGGGTAGAACTGCAGAAGAAGGGAACGCGTTTAGTGACGTAAGGTCAGTGTAACGGCGTTCAAATGACTTTTTTGTTGCAGGACAATAGTGAACACTTCGGCAAAGTTTTGGATTAACAGTCGAGCCTAAAATTATATAGAGATATTAAACATTTGTGACAACACCTTCACAACAAACAAGACTATTAAGATAAAGAGACTTAAGAGAGCGTGGTGATACGTGATGATCCCCAAAACTATATTGTAATTTATTTTGTACCTTCCTTCATACCCAACGAAAATTCGTCATACTTTGATGAATACTCGTAGTTGAGAGTTGAAACATATTCCTTTAAGGCATTCTTTTGATATACTCTTATTCATTGTACCTGGATACAGATTGTCTCTTCATTAGCGCAAGAAAATAATTTATCGATACGCGGCTTATTTTTGTTTCTTAAGTGATTTAAGCAGACAATCAATCTGTGCTGGCCAGAAGAAATCATGGACAGAACTTTTTTATAATATATCGAGTCCTCATTCTAAATCATTTGCAATTACTAACCTGATCGTCGATAAAATTAAGATATTCGCGCTGAATATCTCTGAGATACAAGGCGTTATCTTCAACAGTTGTCATTTCCAATTTTTGGCGCGACGCTTGCGTACAGTTTGATCGTTTGCTTGCATTTAAAATTTACGTTAAAGTATAAATATACAATATTTAAGCCCAAAAAAGTGTAATTATTACAAATTAGATCTAAAAGATATAAATTCAATTAATTAAGTTAATTAAACTATATTAAAATTTGAATAAACCAATGTAATTATTATTGCTGTCCATTAATCGCGATTAACGCGAGATTAACGCGATAATTTTTTAATCGCGATTAATTTTTTGTCCTGCGATTAAAAAATTTAATCGCAGTATATTATTACCTTCTTTTTACCAAATATTTATATCTAGAGCAGGTATTTTAAATTAATAGATAAACATTGTCATTTGTAAATTAAGGATGAACGATTAATATATAAAATAAAACTGATACATAACTAAAAATTTTCACTGAAACTTCATTAACTAAAGAAATTGTACTTATAGCAATGGAAGAGTGATGATATCACTATTAAGGTTGAATAAATAATGCTTATTTAGATGAGTTAGGGCCAAATGATGATTTATATTATTGTTTTTTGATTATGTTCTGATTAAACAGTTTCCGTTTTTATCCGAGATCATATTAATTAGATTTCTATATTTAGCTAATTATAGAGTATGAGTAATATTTAGCATTTAAACTGATGTCTTGATGATTCTTTGCAAAGGTTTCATATGCTTTAAGTTTATTATATAAAGAAATATTTAGACATGATAAGTATTATCAAATTATTATTTTGTGATAAGAAAGAAATAAATTCAAACCGTTGTCGAACACATAATTTTGCATGCATGTGCAGAAAATTGTGAATATTTACAACAGAGAACAAGGATTTTATGGTAAAATAAAAAAATCCTTAAAATATGAGCCACTACTTAATACACAGTTTATTTCTTATAACACATGAATCTTCTTTCTGTCTATTGTTCAACCTGGTTAAGTTATATCTAAGCACGTCTTATTTAACATGCCACCCTCGTAAAAAGGACACATTTGAGCAAAGATAAAAACAAACATTAAGAATTTAAAAAGTTTTATTAGATATTCGATGGGTCAAACTTGTTGAAACAATAAAATATGGTAGATAACAAAAAAACCAAAAATTTGGTTGTTTGAAAGGGTCCTTTGTTGCAAATTTTTCTGAATAAAGCATAAAAGGGAATCTTTTATTCACAATCTGGTAAATTATCTCATGATGTAAATATACAGAAGCTGAATAATTTTTTTTTAATATGCTGGTAAAGTGACTATGACAGCACCTAAATGGACCTCAATAACAGATGAAAACAGCCTTACGTGACTTTTCCCTCGATCAATTCTGATTAGTAACTATAGTCTGTTCTCTTGGTGTACAATATTTTAAATATTTACATAAAATCACATGATAGGCTAAAAGTTACAAGAAAGAGGACAAAAATGGAAGATTTCTAAAAAGTCAGGAATTCAATGCTGACAAAGCATGCAATATTACAGATGAGATGAATCGCTTCCATTATTCAAAATTCTTTTCATATCTTATTAGCATGAACTCTCTGATGATTAAGCGTTGTGCAAATCTGGATCAGAAACTATCAAATTAAGTCTGAGAAAATATTTGGTCTTTTCAAGTAGGATTGTGCAAACTATAGAAGGTAAATTTCGAGAAATCTCATTTAATTGTTAATAAAGACCTTTTTCAATGATGCTGCCACTAGATTGAATTAAAATCTTTTGCGTGATTGATCAGCTATTACTTAAAATACAGCAGTTTTTTCTGTGTAAACACCAGCAAGTAAAGGAAAATATTTAAATTTAATTAATATATCATAGTGAAAAGAAACGCGTTTAATGCTTTTACATAAGATATATCGCCGTGCAATAGAAATATTAGCGAGCGAACCATATTTTTAAATTACATTCTGAGGTAATTAAAATAATTTATTGCCTCTGTTGTTTCTTGGTGATTAAGCATGAAGAATATTCCTTTGTTATTCGTTTTAAAAACTCGTTCTCGAATAAATTATTAGAAGTCTTGATAATCTGATATTTATTGAGTAAAAGTAGAACAGCGATTATCCCCAATTCTAAAGCTTAATTATGTAAGGTCAAATATAAAAAAAAATATTTATAATTCAACAGAGACTCTCGTCACAAACCCTGACAGAATTATTTTGCATCTCCTAGCATAATTTAAAAGATAATAGCCTAAATTTTATTAGATTTCGATAGAATTATTTGTTTGAGAGACTTTTATAAAAAATAAAGCAAAAAAATTTTTATTTATAATATGACCAAAATTTAAATATTTTTTTTTCATTAACTTAAAAGTACGTTTTTTATAATTAAAATTTCCAGCATTACTAAATGATATTTATCATCTACTTTAATAATTTATAATGAGTATTGGTGCCAACAACAACAAAATTATTTTGCGATTAATCGCGATTAATAACGCGTTAAAAAAATTTTAATCTCGATTAATCGCGATTAAGAATTTTTTATCGTTGGACAGCACTAGTAATTATCAAAATTGTCAGGGACATATTTTTACTGCCCAACGCATAAAAACAAACATTTGATATGAATAATGATGTTTAAATGCTTGGATAAAAAAACTGTCAAATTATTTTTTAAATCGTCCTTTCAATTTAAAACACTGATCACCAGGCAGCCCATGGATATTGGCATGTCAGCGATTAAATGTTCCCACTCTACAGCTGAAGTATTTAAATAACTATTTCCAGTAAATATTGCTAGTGCTTCATTTTGTCTGAATGCGTTTCAGACCTTATACGCTATACATTCAAAATCAATCTAATTCACGATCAATGTTCCTATTTTAAAGCCTGGCATCATAAAGCCTCCGATAGATGGTAGCATTGTATATGCAAAAAAGATAATAATCAAATGAATGCTAATATTTTAATGCATTACATTAGTCCCCCTTTTAAAATATACTTATCATATGGTTGCACAGGTTTTCGCCTCTCACGCGTTGACTTTGGGCAATAAGATTTGTTAGTTTCCTCTTTTCGAATTTTTATTTTTTAGTGGATCTATTAGTATTTTTTCTTCTATAGCTGGCTTTAGATTGATATATTTTACTTATTTCATTATTAAACGACAGAAGTGAATGCAGTGATACCTCGCATAACGTGCTTAATTCGTTCTAGGAGTAATTTCTTTATGCGAAACGTATTCATGCGAAGCATGCTTTGTACTAAAATAAAATAAAAAAAAATTAATTTTTAAGTCGACAAAAAAAATTAAAACCTAGATTTGGAGCAATTTTGTGAGTTGATATCGTTATATCTCAAGAACACATGTTAATTCATGACAAAAACGCGCGCTTTAACGAAATAGTGAATCTGATTTAATTCATTGTGCGAATCAAGGTTCGTTATGCGAGGTATCACTGTATATTGTATCTGAAATTGTACTTACAGCAATACAAATATATTTAGAAATACGCATATTATAATTTTCTTCGTTTAGGATCAGCGCAAAAGAACTTCCTTCGATTTTTATTTTTCGAGCGGCTTTTGTTTGAAGCAGTGTACTAAGACACAGGATTAAAATTTAATAATCGATAAAAGAGTTTTCCAAATATAAATTGCTTCAATTCTAATATTTTTTCTCTCATGAGTGACATGACTCTCTATCAGAGTAAAAAGCCACTGGACAGGGTTTCTATTTTCTACAGGTTGGGTAAGATACGTTTTAGCCATATTGCACTGCTTCTATATCAGATGCCTAAATCAAAAATCGTAATTTTATTAATTGTTCGAACAAATTAATAAAAATGAGTTGACTCTAAGTGATAAAATGCATTAATTTCTGAAATTATAAATGAATTTTGTGGTTTTCGCTGATGACGGCAGGCAGAGTTCGAATCTGCGAATGGTTAAAAGCACTTGAGAGGTGGTTTCTCATGAAACAAAAACTATTATTCGTTAAAAAAATCTTTAATCTATAATTTGATTGGAAAGAGGGACAAGAAATAACTATAAAAACTGAGAAGGAATAGCATCACGGCCTAAAATATTCCTTCTGATACCACAATCAAAAATTTGCTACGTTTCTTGGAAGGGGGAGAGGGAACGAAATTATCTTTATGAGTCCCTTCAAAATCTTAAATGAAGAAGAAACTCCTATTTTTTTTAGAAAAATAAGGAGAGGGGAATCAATACGATTTTAAATATAAACGATACAATTATGCTGACATTTTAATAATGTATAAGATATTAAACTTTAAGGCTACATGTGATGTAAAACATTTGAATGAGCCGCTCAAAAATATTATTTTATGTACAGTAACAATATTTTTACTCAAATGTGTATCAATTATTTTCCAACTAGACATTTGTATAAAAAAAGCGAGCATTAAACGAACGTAAGTCAAGTAGCCTCACGTCAATTTACAGAAAAATGTGAATCTTTGACTATTTGCGACGACAAAAATGTTATAACTAATATTTATAAAATTAAACATTAAATAAAGAAATCTTGTGCAAAAAAATAAAAAATTGGTATATTTTTGTTACACCCAGGCCTTGTTAATTTTCTAAAAATTTAAAAACAATTAAAACTGGTTAAATAGGTTAAATAAAATCAATTTTGTGATTAAATTAATTAATTTACTGTAAAAAACTTCATTTATTGTTATTCATACTTAATGAGTCTCAACATAATCGATATTCCCGTATGACCCAAAAAAGTGTCAATTTAAGGTTTATAATATTCTATTGAAATAAAATAAAATATTTTTCTGATAAATCAATTCAATGGCTGAGATATAAATTTTTTTTAACCATCCCAATGTTTATTCTTATGAATATGGTTAGCTTGGGAATAAAACACCGTCCCATAGAAATTTCATGTTTGGATTGTGTGCATAAAAAGATTTCATGCGGTTTTGGTTCTTTGTGATGCTAATATTGCGAGCCAGTCACGGTAATTTCCTCGATTACCACTTTAGAGAACTGCATACATCAACTGAATTGCGATGATTGCATAAGTTATCATTACTCGTGTGCCTGGTGTGAAGATGAAGTAAGTCCTCAATAATTTACTCCAGAACTTTCCTCATATTCGTTGTAATACCCAGAAACTGTTGTCAAATCGTGGATGTAACACAATTTCTAATCCACATCCAGCATACATGTAAGTTTTATCTAAATTGTCCGCAAAAAAGCTTTAAATAAAAATTATTTTTGAAAAACTCATATCTACATTAGCATTAAAAAGTTTTCAGATTTAATATAATCAAAGATATTTACGAAACCAAATGTGATCCCTTAGCAGCAGCCGTAGACATTCTATTACTTTTTTATCCTTTCAAGCTGTTGAATAAAATAATATTTTGGTTTGAAGATCAAACAGTAAAAAGATTTTCGCTACTTCTATTCTAAACTACAATGATTAAGACATTTTGATATTTGAGTTAGGATTATAAAAGAAACCACCTAAAATAATGGCGATTCTAGGTGATAATCTTGAAATGATTTCAGTATAATTTAAAAATTTAATAGACCTTCTTTGTAATGACAATAATAATCTTAACGGGTATGTTGAAGTAAAAAAAAGACCCGGCACTTATTAAGGTCTAGTATTTACGGCATACATTCAATTGAATTTTTAAGAAATATTGATTTAACCCCTGCATTCCACATTATAATAAAATTTTAATACCTTTTATGTGCAGCCTTATATCAAAAATTAAGTTTTTAGATCAGTGTTTCCTAATGTGCTTAACACTAACCCACAAAGAGCAGTATGATTTTAACGGGGCAATGTGAAAATAGACCGATTGATATGGAGGCTTAATTTTACCTGGATCGGATGCATATAAATTTTGATATCAGTGCCCTGCTATTGAGGTCCTGGGATTCAGAATATAAATGTTGAATAGAGACATAATTGAAAATAAGCTAATTATTACCATTGTTTATCCGACTATCTCCCATCCGGCCGTTGAGGGCGTATCTTTCTACAATCCACCAAGCCGCATGTTTGTGGTGTGTCTACCACATTAATAAAGTAATTGGTTAGATCTAGTTTCAAAAATGTTTGGGAAATACTGGTTTGGAGGGAATTCAAGGTCATGGTGATATAAACTCTGCTTTCAGCCCTAAAACATCTTTTAGAGTCTGATCACTTTAAATAAATTAAAACTCCTGATTTTTTGTAAATTCTAGTTAATATATTCCAAATTAGTAATAAAATCATCAGCTCATGGAGACAAACAACAGAATTAAACTTAAATAAATTCTTAGTCAGAAACTTAACTGATCATTTAAATAATTACCATATCCCCTATTAACAAATTTTAAACAGATTAACAAGACTCTTAATTTAAAACTTATTTAAAAATAACAGAATATCGCATCGATAAGTTTCGATTGACAATCCTCGATATCGTTCTTTCATGTAAAACTTTCTTTAAGTTCAAAAATATTTAAAATCAAACACCCAAATTAGTTAAGGATATTCAGAATAGCAATGTTGATGGGATGAAAGTTTTTCATTTGCAAAATTAGACCGTAAAAACGCTGATCTAATTCATTCAATGTTTTGGGTTCTAAATATGGTCTTCATGCATTTTAAAATCGTGTAGATCAAAATGAAGAATTATATTCAGGTTGAAATATTCCTCAAAAATGAATATACTTTGAAGACTTTTGATATTAATGCCTTATGATCAAATAACCTTATAAATATAGGCGAGTTGGTTTAAATTGACCTTTTTATTTGATTCATAAGGTTGATTGGGGGAAAGATAGACCTTAGCTATCATGACTAACAAAAAATAATTGAAAATGATATCGATTGGCTTTTTACAATGAGTAAATTCTAATTTTCGTATATGTTTGTGTATATCAGTATTGTTACGACTGACAAGCGTGCTAGCGTTTATGACACCAACCTTTAAAGATTCATCAAATCTTGTCTTTATCACCAAGGAGTAAAATTTTTGGTTAATCGATACTTTTCGATCTCCCAAAAAGATGTTGGCACAAAAAATTTAAATAATCTTAAATACAGTATTTAACGGAATACTAAGAGTTTTGATCTAATTGTGTGTAAAAAGCTACATTTTGATAAAATTCAAGGCATCAAATTTAAATATTTTTTGGTTAACTACAAATTTTTTGGTACATTTGATTATCGTGTGTTAATTCTTGTCTATTTTATTGGTAAAAAACGATTCAAAAACTAGTTAAAGATTTTTAATAACTCAATAATAACAAAATAACCTTCACGCATTCTAGTGGATCGAACCCTCAAAGTGTAAAATTTTTATAGAGGGACATGCCCTTGTACTTTTAATGCTGATTTGCTCTATTTTTTATAAAATTTAAGGAATTTGCTGAATTGATTGAATGAATGTTTGGATTGATAAAGGTTTTTTTATTCGCCGAACCGCCTTTTTGGCTCTATTTAAAGAATCAGAGTGCACGAAAAACCTATAAGTTAATTTCAACAAACTTTTATCGAATATTATTAACTACAATGTGTTAAAGCACTTATATACCCAAAATCGTCTGGCTTTAATCATGAAAGGCAAAAAGTATTTTTTTACCAGGTTTTGCCATTGGCATTATTGTTACGTGAAAATATTTTATTTTTTTGCCTTTTTTAATTTAAAAAAAAATGACAAAGGCTCTGAATTTACATTCTTAAAAATTAGATCACTCCTCCACCACCAAATCCATACTATATCGTTAGTGTTAGTGAAGTTTTGTCAGAATTCGTCAAAGTAACGTCTGTTTATAACAATTGACGACACCGTCACTTTTGATGTAAACATAACATTAAAGAAATACATGTTAAGCGAAACGGCGTTCGTTTTGGATTTTTCAGCTTCTATGGAAGAAGTATTTACTGCCACAATAAAGTTTGCCAAAAATTTCAGTAAATCATTGATTTGTAATTTATTAGCACAACATAGTTCAAGATTACAACTTTCAAAGGTGGGATTCACAAAATTTGTCGACAAGAAAATGTTTCCATTCATAGATAGAACGTAAAATAAATTCGTAACTTTAAGACCACCGCTTCCTAGTTACACAGGTGATCCGCCATTTAACTTGCAATCATATCACCGTTGTCTAATAATTCTGTTACACTTGAAGTTAAAATTAAATTAAAAATAGAAATTATTATCAGCTCAAAAATTTCCACAAACATCGATGCTCCTGAAACCACTTTAGACGCAATTGTTCAAACTGCAAAGTGTAATGAGGTAAAACTTCTGTATTAACAATGCAGATGGGATGGACCGTCGATCCTGCTGGACCGACAGTATTGAAAACAATCATTGTATTCACGGATATGATATCAAAGTCTCAAGGAGATGCTCGGGTAAAACTTCATTAAACCATTTGTGACTATTAAACCACAACCTACAGATCTCACCAGCCCATATCTACAATTTTTTATTATTTTATATTTTCGTAATGAAACTAACGAAGATCCTCGATAAATTACTGCAAAGATTTTTCATAATTAACAGGACTTATTTATTGTGAGATTTTATATCACCGACTTACCATTAATTTTTCTGCACGATACCCGAGCGCTTTTCAAGTAACAACCTTAGAGATAATATATACCTGAAGCGTATAATAGATAATGGTTTCTTATGAAAATTTTTAATAAGCCAAAACATAATTCTTATTTTTTTCAATAACCTTCTATTGATCATGACATTTTATAAGTATTATTAAAGAGGCGTCGATACGAGCAATAGAGGATAAAAATCAAAAAATTTCGAATGATACAAATTTAGACCAAAAGAAAATAAATCAACCTGCGCACGACAATATATTGTTTTCTATTTGAGCATTGATTAATAATGAGTTTTTCGAATCGATCAAATGATTAATAAAGCTGTACTTTTCTAGTTTAAGGTTAGTTTAGATTTCTATTTTACGGTGTCGTTGATTCAGATTTAGGTTTTGGTTCGGTTTCACATAAAAAAATTTACCGTCCCGTGCACTTATTTAGTCTCTTAATGTTTGTATCGAAAATATATCAGACAACTCCTTTTTGAATGTATAAAGTAGGACCTTGTGACTATTCGATTTTTGAATCGTTATCTTTCTGGCAGACAATACTATAATCTATATTAAAATGTCTGGTGCCTTTCAGAAGTTAATCGAGATTTTTTGAAAAAGTAGAGAATTTTCAGAAATAAAGAGACGATACTGAATATTCGTAATAAATTTCTTAAACATCTATGCTGAATATTTATATAAATGATTAATCGATGCATAACTCGTTAAATAATTATAAAATGCATTCATAAGCATAACTTGCACAGTTTATCTGATAATTTTACAACAATCAGTTGATTTAACCGATTAAATTTATTATAATCTTAAACTATTTAAATAAAGTTTGATTACAGAATAAAGTTTGCCATTAAGTTCGAATGAAATATTAAAAGCATGCGTGTAGCCGATTCCAAAAAAAATTAATATTCGCAGGTCCCTAATTGAGATCAATTTTTATTATTAATAAATAAAATTACATTATTAAAGAGCAACATTTTTCTTTTCTTATAAATCAAAGGTTTTCTGTAATTTTTTTATTTTAATAAAAAATTTGTTATTTAAATTAAAGATAGTTTTTGGGCCTTAGACATTAAATATCAGAATGAACTATTAGGGACATTTTGACAATTTTTTAAGATAATGTTGCCTAAGAATTACGGTAACAAATACTGTTTTTGAATTCATAAAACATCATTTTCTGTTCTTATAACGAATATAAGCTCAAGGTCATTTACTTGCAACCCCCATAAACTTAATATTCGTATGTAAGACTCAAATAAATTTGACAAAATGAAAAATACCTGTTATAACCTCAATCATTTCATCAGCTTAATTATTTTTTTTAAAAAGCTGCATCTAATTTGAAATTAATGTACATGAAGTAACATCGGAGTTTATTTCTACGTCGAGAACAATTAAAATTTTAATTTCAAACCTTCGTTTTTATTTTTTAGAATAGTAGGTCTTAGAGTCGGATAAGTCCCCAATATATATTTATGTTAATCCAATATATGATTTACTATCCAGTGATAGTCCGATATCCTTGTTGATCACTGCTTTTTAAGTTCTATTTGAGCTTTTTACGGCATTTAATAATCACTGAGACCTAAATTTATATGCATTACATAATTAATTGTTAAGCCGGGTGGAATAATTAAGCCAAACGACCTATATTGCCAGGTAGATGGTACAGGCAAGGATTTATCAGGCATTAGACATGTAACAAAATATTAAATTAATTGCAGGATTACCCGTCTATTGGACAAACCAGATCAGTGTTGCAAGAAAACCAGTTTGAAGTCATTTTTGTCGTTCCAGAAGAAACAAAATCCTACTACGAGGTTACCTCTTCATGTTAATTCTAAGGAAATAAAAAAAAATTGGGTGGGCGTAAATACCATCATAGAAACATTAAATTTTACCGATCTCAACTTGATCGAAACGCTTCAAACATCCAGAGAAGTAAATAATCAAATTAAAGACAGAAATTGAACTCAAAAATTGCTATTACTTTCAATACAACAGATCAGCTTGAGATAAAAATCAAGTCAAAATGGTATTTTGTCTTTTTAAATATTATTCCAATTGATCATCCGAATAATAAGGAAAATGAATGTAATGGGGTCAAAATTGACGATAAAGTCACATTCTCTATTAGTGTCAAGCTTCTTCAAACCAAAATCAGAGAAACGTAATTTTTGCTGAAATAATTGATCAGAATTAAGTTTAGTATTGGTTCTTATGGGAACTTATATTTTGATTATACAAAAATTTCTTCATGCTCCTGCTCGGCTTATGTAAATTAAGTTTTGATCCTAGCCGTCGAATCCCGAAAATTGCAGCAGAAAAGGAAACTTGGTGTGTGGCGTTTGTAGATGCCAAGCTCCGTGGTTCGTTCGATGAATAATTGAAGGGGCGGTTTAAAGTGCGAATGCGATCCATCCAAACCTGACGCAAATCAAGAATGTACTAATCCGTTAACCGGAAACGTTTGTTCTAATAACGGTTTGTGCTTTCCTTGTGGAACTTGCATATGTGATGTCGCCGTAATATAATTTGTAATCCTGTAGCCTGACGGCAATCAATATACTGGAAAATATTGCCAATGCGGGCGATCGATGTGTAAACCGTTCGAAGGAGTCCTGTGTGGTGGTACGAGTTTATTTGAAAATATTGTGCTTGAGCTAAGGCACAAATTTTGAGTGAAATATAATTTGAAATTTTATAAATTTATTAGGCTCAGAAAGAGGCGATTGCATTTGTGATAAATGTGAATGCCAACCGGAATATACTGGCCAAAATTGTGGGATGATTAACTGTAACTCTTCCGTGGTTATGGATAAATGTAGAAAACCAGGGACATATATGGGTACAGTAATTTTTCTAAAAAAAGACTGTTCAAATAAAGGACGGTGCAACTGTGGGACTTGTATATGTGTTCGAGGATGGGGAGGCCAATATTGCGATACAAGAGTACTACCGCTATTTAATTTAGATACTTGCCTTTACATGCAATGAATTTAGTGACGCGGCAAGCTGTATAGTTTTTAAACATCCTATTTCGAAGAATATCGATTGTAGAGATATTGAATATGAAAATGTGACTGTGCAAGGTATGACCTGATTTCCAACAATCAGAGGGAAATTTCAACTGTGTTGCTTACTATGAATCAAGTTGTAGAGTGCATTATAACTATTCTGTTGTTGGAGATACCGTAAAACTTACAATAAAGGCACACGAAAAAAATAAAGGTATTTACCATATTTTTATACCAGACTGTGATCCACCAATAAACATGCTAGCTTTAGCTCTCGGTATTGTTGGGGCTGTCGTTCTGGGAGGAATCGGAATAATTGCTATTTATCTTGTATCAATGTCTTTCTACGTAATTATTATCAATTAATTGACAGTATCAATTAGAATATAAGCGACTGATTAAGGAATCGTCTAGTGCACTGCGATCCCAGGTTTTATTATAAATCGAATTGTAGCAAGAAAATCCGCTTTATAAGCCTACAGATGACTTTAAAAATCCAATAGCTTAAACATATACGTTACAGCAAATTAATGCTATTATAAAATTGTCACAAAATTACGGTTTTATTTTGACTTATTGTTAATACATGCGCTCTTTAGCTAAATAAATTTTTAAAATATCATTTTTAAGTGGGATGAGAAAACGTGCTAAAAAGTTTACGAATGTAGATTCTTACTCTGACAGCTGCCAAGGGGGTGTTAGTTATAAAATGATAAATATTTTTAAAGTTTTAAAATTAACATGCAAAAAAATTATTGGAAAGCCAAATATTATTTTGAAAATATGTCGAACCATATACAGTGATACCTCGCATAACGTACTCCTCGGATAACGTACGCTGCGCCTAACGTACTTTTTTTTGTGCTTCTTGATAACTCGCATAACGAACCTTGCTTCGCACAACGAACTAAATCAGATTCAATTATTTCGCTTAAGCGCGCGTATTTGTTATGAAACATGATTTATTTTGCAGATCGAACGATATTAACACAAAAAATTGCTCAAATCTGAGGTTTTATTTTTTTTGTCGACATACAAATTAATTTTTTTGTTATTGTATTTGAGTAGAAAGCATGCTTCGCATAACGTTCGTTTCGCATAAAGTACTTACTCCTAGAACGAATTAAGTACGTTATGCGAGGTATCACTGTACGTGCTATCAAAACTCCGCTGTCAATTCTTTATTTTTTTCGTATCATAATAAATATATAATTAAATGACTACCGTTGATGAATGAGACATAAGTCGGTAATGTCGTAAGACTAAATCTCGTGCTACCCTTTTTCAATATAAGCAACACAACCCGGTGCGATTTGATTCTCAGAGAAACTTCTTTAGACCAAAATCATAAAATTTTTAACATAAGAATTTTACAAGCTTGAATTAGCTTAACAACGGGCAATAAATTTTGTATCTGTCTCTTCACCAATTACCTTGCCTTCTACGAAGCCACTCGAGAATGAAAAATTGAAAATAGGGATTATTGTAATGTTTGACCAGGGAAAAGTTTCAAAAAAAATGTTCTAATGACTTGTAAAATAAATTAATTCGTTAAAAAAATATGTCAAGAAGCTTGGTGATTGCGAAGGTCTTGTAATAAATAAATTTGTTAATTGCATCGTGAGAAATGTAAAGATTTTTCTGTCTTTAGCTAACTTAAACGGCATTTGAAGAGAAAATTGAAATCCGAATTTAATTAAGGCCTAATTTTAACAAAAATTTCCATTCAGTAAAATAGTTGAATAGATTCTATTATATTTTTTTAGATTATTTGTTAAATTAATATTATTAAATAATTCCGATATTAAACTTTTATTTTTAGTTTGAATTTTAACAACATCTTTGAAAGAACCTTGATCTCAATAGGATAAAAATTTTGTAAATCTATGATAAAAACAAACAGCGAAAATTTACTTGAAAAAATTTAGATATATGTCAAGTTTTAGAGTGTTTTAAATAAATTAACACGTTAGAATACCTTTTTCACTAATTTAAAACCCCGATGGTGTAAAAAAACGTCTAAAAGCGCCTAAATTAAAAATCTGTTTTAAAGTCGAAATTTATCTATAAGACGAATAATCAGCCCAAAATAGTACAAAAGGTGAATAAATAAACCAAAAATCTGATAAAAACCACATTGTTAATAAATCATCTGCCTGAACATCTCACCTTAAAGACATAATCTGCGCATTATAATGTTTTTAAATCAACGATTAATTGTAAAAACATAATTAGATTTAAACGTTGTAAAATTACTAACGCTCACAGAAAAAAATTTAACTTCTTGATTATCATAATCGGTATTTAAAAAGCATGTTAATATGAGCTGTCGTAAAATTTTATATCTGCATTAAAATATGATATATCACCGGGCTAAAACTAAATCTAAATCTAAAGACTAAACCTGATCTTAAAACTAAAAGTTTTTTTCCATGTTTACATTCTAAGACGATTTTTTACGCTTCTCACAACTCGCTAAGCTTCTATTTAGCAAAATAGCTAGCACAATTTACACGCAAGTACAAAAAGAAATTATTATTTTATTGATATGATCAAAAATATATAACATAAAGGATAAATAGTGAATAGTGAATATTCTAAAAGAATATAATAAAGTTCCTTTTAAATTATCCGCCAGATAATATTTTGGTTATTTTGTCAAATCTTCGAATGTTATGAATTCAAGGATATGTATCTTATTAGATGAAACTATTAAGGTCAAGATCAATAAATATAGTTTAAAAATTCTGAAATTTTAAGTTTTCATAACATAGTTAACATTTTTCTGAATTTATCTCCTTTTTTAGCTACAATCAGAGATAGAAAGATATCTAACCAGTTGTTACTTTAATTTTATGGAACAGAGTTCAAACATTTATAAAATACTTCATGATAACTTTTTTATCGGTCCCTTAAATTAATCTAAATTGTTTAGAATTAAAAAATGGTTCATGTCGGATGATTAAATTACAGAAGCTTCGATTATATTCAACACCTGCTAGATATATGTAAAACAATAGTGCACGATGCACGGACATCCTTAGAATTATCTAATATGTCATTCGATTAATTTTATAGTTGTTACATGTAACTAAAGCATGCACTCTAGATTAATCTATTGTTATTCTAAAGTATCTTCTATTTGATTGCAAACATAATACAAGTTATGTTATTTTTTGAATATAAAATCGGTCTAAGTTTTTTAACCACATGAGTCTAAAATCAATACAAAAACTACCCAGGAAAAAACATAAAAACAAGTTTTTATGAAGATTTTATGACCTAATGTTGTACTATATCTAATTTAAGATGTATTTTACGAAAAGTTTCTGAGATATGTTCGCAAAATTTACGGGAGTTAATAACACTTAAAAAACTACACCTCTTTATTCTGTCAAGGTTTTACTTTTCTGTCAAAGTTGCGTGTTGATTCGGTAATGATAATGACATTTTTTGTCAGAATATAATCACTGACCTTTCTATCAATTCTTTCAATCTACTAATATTTTGCAAGTGCAATTATAATGACAACATGGCTAATATATTTAATATTTCTATTTTTTCATTTTCCTCGCAACACATTTTTTAGCATTTTCCCTGTTTAGGATCAAATTTACATTCTGTTTTAGATTATTTTTTAACGATTTCGCTGGATGCTAAGCAAGCAGCCAAGATAAAAGATTTAAATTTATCAATTTATGTCAGTTATATTAGCATACTTGCTCGTATATTCATCATTCTCTTCAAGTTTTTCCACATCCTTCCGAGAAGCGAAGACAACGAGGCATTTTCGCTCTTGTCTTAAGCTAGAATAGAATTTGAGTAAGTCTTGTTGGACTGCATGTGTTACATGCGCCAAAATCATCAGTCGTGATTTAATTATTCATTTATACTTCAAAATAAATAAATGGAACTAATACCACAGGCGAATGATACAATGAGAATATAAATGTGGTTTAAAGCAGTAAACAAGATATTTTTGATTCCAATAAAAACTCACATTTTTTGAGCCTCATCAATACGGTCAAAAACATTTAGTTTAGTTATCCACTGAAGAGGATCTGCAAAAATTTATAAATTTTTATTCGGTATCAATTAAATGAGGAATTATACAATAGTTTTTCGAATTAAAGGTCAAATAAACAAGGTACTATGACTTTTTAATTGTTCCTTCTGTATCGAAAAATATTTTTTTGTTGATTCAGTTTCAGTTTATCGAAACACGTTTGCTTGAAATTTAATTCTAAATAAACGTTGATAAATAGTTTATTTGCTCAAACATAACATTTTGCCCAAAGTAATATGAATGAATGTGCTAAAATTTCATCAGCTCATTTAAATCTAATTTAAACCTTAAAACCTAGACCTAAACCTAAACCTAAACCTAAACCTATGCGTAAAACCAAAAATATGAACCATAAACCCTCAACACTAAACTCTAAACCTAGACCTAATTCAAATCTTAACATGTAATTAAAATTTCAAAACGTAATTCTTAAACCCAATCTCAATCATTAATCGTATTCCTAAACCTGAAATCTAAGAAGGACTCTAACCTATTTTAAAAATGATCAAAATTTAATCTTTCCTCATCCCCTTAAAACATAATGCAGCAATCATATACAAAAGAATAAAATTAGGATTTTAAACATCTGAATTGTGCAAATAAAACTATTCTAAAAAAATTTGGCAGCACGCGGAAAATCGTGGGTCTTATTCAAACCATCATTTTTATCTAACACAAACAAAAATATTATCTTTTAAGGTAGTAAAGATTAAATTTCGATGAAGCGTGTTTCGAGAAATTGAGAACGAGCGAAACCCTGGTATGAAGCACGGGCATTTCGATTTTTAGAATAATCGGCTATCTTCGTACATTGTAGCAAAATTCTAAATTTTCACTTGAAGAACGCATTTTCATACTCAAATAATTTATTAAAAGGGCATAGAGTCCTATTTAAGCTAAAATAGCGTTTTTCTTACGTTTTTGATACGCTGGACTATTTTCTTTAAGGATATCGTACGGATAAATTAAATTCTGAAAATCCCAAAAATCTCAACAAACTCAAAAAGCATTTATTGAAGAAATTTCGAATAAAAACACAGATATTTTGAACAAGATTTCAGCCAATTTTTTATGTGTTTTTTGTTGGATTATATCTACCAACGATCATGTACAAGTTTAACACGCTACAATTTAGTATTGATAAATCGAAGTAAACGTTCATCATATTGAAAATATTTTATTACAACAGATATTTTCCGTAACATGTATTATTCGTGTTTAATGTTGTGAATTTAAAAAAATTTAATCAAAAAGAAATGATTAAAAAAAATATATCCAGAGTAAGTATTATAAAAATTGAAATGCCCAGGTGTAATACTAGGGTCCTCTATATTTTTATTCAAAAACATTAAAAATTGCTTGAGATATAAGACAAAACTTTTGGAAGTCACATTTTGGGGCATTCTGTACGATAATTTATTAAAAAGTGTCATGGACAATTACCTTTGATACGATGTGAGATATTTACTGCTCCTAATAAATAATTTTTCAATTTAAATCATAAAATTTAGTCGGAATTATCAAAAAAAATAATTTAATTCAATAAATTATTGTAGTTTTTTAACAATTCTTATGTTAAAGATGACAAGACGACGGGATGCATTATTAATTAAATGCCAAACTGCGATCCTTCTAGAATGATCGATCTGGTCAGTGGCTTCATGGAAACTAACTTTTGACTAAAATGAAACTAATGACTGACCATAATGGATGCAAAGAACGAATCAAGTTGTTAGAAAAAAACGATTTTGTCTTTTAACCTGTTTTCCGTTGTCACATTGGTATTTTTTAAATAATTTAATAACGATTGATAATTAAACTATTTTAAAAGAGTTTTATCGGGTCACTTAACACAAAAGATTTTTAGTAAATTAAACGCAAAAATATATTTTTAATGGTCTATTTTTGTTGCACCCATAAGTTGACAATTTTCTAGGAATTTTCAAAAAATGAAAACTGGCATATAAACTTTAACATAAATTAGTTTTGCGATCAAAATAGCAATTTTATCATGAGTAAATTTTTTTATTGATCATATATGCTTAATGTGTCTCACCACAATCGATATTCCCCATGTGACCGGAAAAATTTATGACTTTTCAGTTAATTTTATTTCATAGTAGTAAAATAAATTATTTATACTACAAATTTATATAATGGCAAGAATCAATATTTTTTGCTGATCATCGCAGTGTTTAGTCGAATGATTATGGCTAGCTCGGGAATTGATCACCAACCCTTATTGGAATATACGTTTAGACTAAGCGAAGGAAATAATTTTATGCGGTTTTTTTTCTTTTTGGTGCTAATATTGCGCGCCAGTCATGGTAATTTCCTCGATTACCATTTAAGAGGACTGCAAACATCAGCTGAATTGCGATGATTGCATAAGTTATCATTACTCATGTGCTTGGTGTGAAGATGAAGTAAGTCCTTAATAATTGTCTCCAGAACTTTCCTAATATTCGTTGTAATACCCACCAAATGTTATCAAATCATGGATGCAGCAGAATTTCTAATCCCACATCCACCATAGATGTAAGTTTTATCTAAATTATCCGCATAAAAGCTAAAAAATATTTTAAATAAACTCATTTTTATATTGGCATAAATTTTGTATCAAATAAAAAATATTTTCGGATAGTAATGACACCATTTCTGATGTCCGAACTACAACTGATGATAATTTTTAGATATTTTTAATTTAACATTTTAAAATTAAAAAATGATAATGCTTTTAAGGTTAATTACAATAACGGGTTTTTGCTGATTCTATTCTTGGTGTTAATGATTAATTCATAAACATATTAAAGCTACGATTATTCGAAAAACCACCATAAATATTGGCGTATTTTACTCCTGATTTCATAATGATCCCATCACACGTCTAAAAATCGATGAATCTTTTGTATTATCGCAGAAAATATCTTACCGGAAACATTGAGGTAAAAAACATTCAAGGCTATTTAAGGTCTCGTGCTTGCGGCATATATTTTAATGAATGAAATTTTTTAAAACTATCTTATTTCAGCCATGAATTAACCATTTTTATAAAATTTCATCAATTCTTATTTTCAACCTTATATTCAACATTCTGCGTGTAGAGTAGTGGTTCCTAGTCTTTTTTGTACCCAGGCCCAACCGAGAATTTTATTAAATTTAACTGCTCATCCATCCATGTATATGTTAACATTCTTATGAATGAGTTTTTTCAAGTAAACCGCATCAAATTTGGATTTTGTCTCGTCATCCGCCTCTCTACGAGATGCGTGATCCACATTTTGAAAAAATTGATAGAGGATTAATGTGTTGCTCGTAAAAGTCTAAATACAGTGATACCTCGCATAACGTACTTAATTCGTTCTGCGAGTAAGTTCTTTATGCGAAAAGATCGTTATGCGAAGCATAATTTTTACTTAAATACAATAACAACAAAAATTAATTTGTATGTCGACACAAAAAATTAAAACCTGGTTATGAGCAATTTTTTTGGTTGACATCGTTCGATCTCAATAAAAAATGGTAATTCATGAGAAAAACTTGCGCTTAAGCGAAATAGTTGAATGTGATTTAGTTTATTGAGCGAAGCAGGGTTCATTATGCGAGTTATCTATCAGCATGAAAACAAGTACGTTATGCGCAGCGCATGTTATCCGAAGAGAACGTTAAGCTAGGTTTCACTTTATCTAGAAATCTGTAGATTTTATTTAATAAGATGCAAATAACCTAATAAATTGGCAATTGTGATGTTAAAGACCGAGAAACATATAAAACAAAAAGTTAATAAACGCCATTAAGTAGGGTAACAGTCAATTTTTTGAGAAAATTCGAGAAAAATTTTTTCGAATAGGTATTTAGGACAACGATTGAAAAATCACAATTGTCCAGAAATTACGCCAAGTTGGTTACGTTAGCATTAATACTATAAATAAATTTTAGGGAATGAATTATAAATTTTGTTTATTTATATTCTAAACGAATATTAAATTCAAACATCTCATGCTCAATTTCAATTTTGCTGTGGATCTCATTTTCTCATTATCGTTCATTAAGTTCATAAAATACAAAATTGAATGTTAAAGGCAAGCTTAATATTGTCTCAATTTATGTTCACAATATTGATAAGTACTTGTAAGAAATCACGTAAGAATTTTGGAGCGATGATTTATGTAAAACAGACTTAAGGTGCATTCAGAACAACTTTATCTAAATATTGCTGACCGAAATATTCTTTTGCATTTCAATTAGGCGCAATTGTCTTGAGTCAATTCATAAGGAAAAATATAAA
>JBBNEX010000363.1:0-32794 GCA_038021265.1 Cyprinella venusta
TTTAAAACTTAATTTTTTACTCCTATAAATGTCTTGTCTTTTTAAGTGATTAAGAAAAATCAAAAATATTTATTTTCGAACGACCGGAAGAAATCTTTTACGGCAGTTTAGTTCGTACGGCCATAATTTAGCTCTAACCATCTCTATGCAAGTTTTTAGGTAGGATTTTGTGTTGAGCTCATGTTTTTATCTATCATAATGATCCCACTAAGACGCCAAAGACGATCAAACTGAAAAGTAAAAAAATGATTATTATCTTCAAAAATTACACCTATGTTAATCGTAAAAATATTATTCCATTATATCATCGGTTATTTTATTTAGAATGTTTTTTTTATTTTAAAATATTTTTTTTATAAAAGCGAAGAAACGAAGATTTGTCAAGCAGTGATGAAATTTTCCTTAAATCAAGAGCTCTCGGTAAAAAGATCTATTTATTTAGCATTTAAATTGATGGTATAAAAGCTGGTGTATAATTTAAACAACTAAATTGACCGTGATAATTAAAATTCGTCAATCGACCATAAAAATTTCACATTCCTTACCAATGGCCTTAGATTATCGGGTAAAAACCTGTTTTTCTGTAGCAAAAGTAAAACTCTGTCATTTTTTCTCCAATTTCCTTATCGAGTGTCAAAAAGCTTAGTTTTTGACAGGACAAATATAAAAAATAATTAGGTTCAAAAGTAGAACCTTTCATTTACATATTTTCTGAACCGTTGTTTTGACGTTTAGTAAAAGTCCGTGTCTTCAATATTTTTAAATGTCCCTGATTCTGTAGATATTGTCTTAATTAAAACGTAAAATAAATTTTTTAAATCTTTATAGTCGTAAATTCTATTCAATATCCTTAAAATTGTATCTTTAATTTAAATTTCAATACATTTTTGCTCGATCAGTTTTTTTAAGTTAAAAAATCTACCAAATGCTTTAAATCATTTATGTCAATCAAATTTATTTTTTTTATTTCTTTAATTCCAATTCTTTTACTATCCTCTACAAATTTGAATTTATATGAGCAAGTTAATAAATTTTCTCCCCACATATTTTTAATACTAGGAAAATTAAAAAGGGTGGAAAATAACAGAGGGGAAAAATATGACAGGGTTGACCGAATGTATATTTCTTTTCCTTATTATTCAGGAGTATTTAATTAAATTACATCAGACGTAAATTACTCTGGACAAAAAAATGGTTTTAATAATGGTGTATTTCTAGAATAAATAATATTTTAATAAAATGTGGTATTTCAATATTATCATGATTGAAAACAACATTCAAATATACTTAGCTTACTTTTTCGTAATCTGTGGGACAATACCTAAATCTAGGAGGATTTTTTGATTCAACAATAAAAAATAAAAATGATATAATGCTCATTAATCTCAACATTTTAATTATCATGACTAAAGCTGCGCATTGGTATCGAATAAAATGGCACAAAATAGGATAAAAAGCCTTCTATTTCGCAAAAATCACGCGATATTTATATTTTTGAAAATTTTTAAGTTTTAGTCTCAATAATCAAAAAAATACTAATGAAAATTATGTATAACATCATAATTATTTATAAGATGATAAATTATGGTAAAAAACTAATTATGATTCTAATGCTTTGATTAAATTTCTATAAAAAATCTTAATAAGCTAAAAAAGATTTAAATGAACTTAAATGTTAAATTACGCTGGGATAGATTAAATTACATATTTGACTAATATGAATTTTCAAATAAAAAAATCATGTGTAGATCGAAAATAATAACTTAATTAAATTTATTTTAGAATTTGAATAACCTTTTTATAATATGAAAAGAATATATCACAATTATCTTGGCTAATGCGTGCAAACATGTACATATTAAATTTGGAAATCAATTTATTATTTTATTAATGACGCTTTATAATTACAATTGCTTGCAAATGGTTTGGCAAAGTTTGCAAGTGGTTTGGCAAAGTTTTCAGATGGTTCAAAAAGTCTATAATTTTACAATATAAATGATTATTAGACCTGTTTGCAGAAAGAGCGCGGATTATAAAAAATTATTTTACATGTTGAGCCCGTGTGCTGCTTCCCATATTTTTTTATGACTCAGCAAAGAAATTTACCCGAAGAAAATCTCCAACATCAATAAAACTTGGAAAACACTTAAAATTGGTTGGAATAATTTATTGACGAATTAGATCTGGTTGCTAGAAAGGCACATGTTCATGTTAAAAATGACACGATAACCATCATAAAGAGAATGTTGGAGGTTAATTTAAATATCTCCCAGATATGTGCTCCGAATTAACTGAGCCATAGATCCGTATATCGATGGAAAGAAAAAATAGATTGTGATTCAAATGTAGTGACAATACAGTTGGGCAGCAGTAAACGCCAAAATCTTGACCGAAGAAGAGAAATTGAACTACCAATATCAGCTAATAACGGTTTAACCGCTATTGGTATCGCTAGAAGCCTACCCAATTATATGTTCTGCCATTCGTCCACTGCAAATAGATAATTAAAGGATATGAGCTACTCAACAAAAAGACTCAAACCAATTGTTGCAGAAAAAAATTCCGCAAATGTGATAAACTAAATATTTAAAAACTGCAATCGTATTTCTGTTCTAATCGATTCGGACCTGATGTTCGTCGATGAAACGGGATTTAATCTTCAAACGAGCACCACATATGGATATGCGTCCTTAGGTCAAACCCCCCATATAACTGTTCCTATTCAGAGGGGCAGGAATATCAGTCTTATTTGTGCAATATCTACTAATGGTTGCATATCTTACAAGGTGAAAATAGGAGCATTCAATGCAGCAAGTATGGTTAAATGGTGCCAAATCGATTTACTTCCTAGATTTTTACCATAAAGGAAGACGATTGTCAAGGATAATACTTCTCTTCCTCATTGGAATGTTATAGAATCCCTCATATTGAAAATCAGGATCATCAATTTTATTTCTTTCACCAATATCCTTTAATTGAATCCAATTGAGAAGTTTTTTGCAGTCATTAAAAATGCCGCTCGCCATACAATTACTCGTCCACAAAACTCTTAAGAATTAATTGACCTTGTGGAAAAAATTCTAAATAACTACTCTCATTCAAATCTCGAAAATTTTTACTCCCATATAAGAGAATGGGTCGTAAAAGAACTCTCAAGACAGCCATTTACTTAATTTAAACATTATTTTTTATTATTTTCCTGACAGATTACTATTTTGAAATCGCAAAGTTTTCACTACAAAATATTTGGCCCACCATTACATGTAATTTAGTTTTTTTTTAAATTAAAGATAAATTTTGTTTCTGCAGTGGCAAAAAAATTTTGCCAAGCCACTTGCGAACTGTGTCAAACCATCTGCAAGCCAATGTAAAATAAGACTGAAATGGTAAAACTCAATATGAGAATAAACATTTTGCTACTCTTATATTATCTGTCAAGGCATGTTTTACGAACAAAAGAGTGTTCGATTTGTTATTTATTTTACTTATTTGAGACATCACAATTATGTATTTATCTGATATAATTGCCTTTCCGGTCTTTGAAATATTAAAAAAAATAGCAATAATGTTGGAATCAAAACTTGATAAAATTTTTCTTTTTAATTATTATTATTACTTATAATTATCTAGCACTCAATATATACTAAGACATTAATAATTTTATACACTAAAAATAAAATCGCGAAAATAAATAAATGACGGTCATCAAACTGAAATAACTTGGGTGGCCAGCCCGGATTTATAACCCTTTTTAAATTTGTCACTTTGAGTACAAGATTGTTAAGATGAAACAAACTTTAATTGGGAATATAATTTTTTAATTTAAATATGTAGTTTGATCATTGGGATATTTGTAAATTAGGTCGATTTTATTCAAATCAAAATTTCATTACTAACAAGGTAACACTGTATTTTTTTGTTCAGTTATTTAGGTGAGAATTTGCCTGAAGTATTTTTTACAGTAAACACCGATTTTTTTCTCATAGCATAAGCGAATATCGTTGACGACAGAGACTGCATTTTTATCGAGAATAAATAATAATGATATTTCCATTTTTATTTTCCCCCATCCACCGCCTATCCGTGTTTATATTTAAGTGGCTTCCCATGTATAATCCTTAAAACTACAAATAATAAGAATTTTATGATTAAAATAATAATCATATATGTAATCGTTATTTATTGTGACTTTAATATATTAAAACGAAAAAAATAGAATAATTTAAGCAAATAAATTTTTTCCAATTCATTGGTTCAAAATAAAATAAATTTGTGATACGTATGATGCATATCAGTCATTCATCGGATGATATTTCATTTCGTTACATATTATTAAAGAACCAATTCCCGAATCATTGTTCTCTCCGATTTTCTCAGATATTTTAACATAAAGTCCTTAATGTAAAAAAACAATGACTCATTAAATTCAAAAAAAAATTGAAGTATGTGCTGTGTTACCATTATTAGAATATGGCATGACTCGAGATATATGATGATTTGACCAAATTATTTATTAATTTTGAATTAAAAAACGATCGTACCATAATAATGTATCATAGCTACAAAAAAATAATAAAAAATTGAACGATATTGTTTCTTAATAATTCATCATCAAACTAAAATAATATTGAATTACAAAAGAGATTTTTTAAATTATCCTAAAAGATATTTGCGTCTGCGTATAATCGTTATTTAAAATACCTTGAATAATCCTTTAATCGTGGATGTCAGGGGAAATTCTAGTAACTTCTAAAATAACCAACGATCCAATAAGGCCTAACCTAATAGACTAAAATGAGACCCCAAGGACAATATATTACGATAATTATATTTTACTATAATTTATACTAATAGTGGACTAAAAATTATCACTTATTTTCCTAAATTATCACAAATGGCGACTAAAATTTTGAAATTTACTTGTTCAAACAATTATTTATGGGTCAAATAACATATTTTCGAATTATATGGGTGTAATAGACCCTGACCATATTGAATTTATGTCTAAGATATTTGAAGACGTTTATTTTTTGTATTTGATTCTAATAGCGATAACATGATCCTCTGATACAATATAAACAAGATAACACACAATAAATTAATTAATATTTTAATTTTTATTTTACAAATCTGAAGTATTTGAAATATTTTTACAGTATTTTCAAAAAAAAATCTGCATCATTCTTCAATTGAGTTGGTTTGTGAATCGAAATTTATCATGGTTTGAAAATGAGATATTTTTGACAAAAAATTAAGAATATGTTCATCATCACAAAAATAAACAACTAATAAAAAAAATAATTTAAAGATTGGATTGTGTCGTGAATAATGGCGTGGCGGAAGGAAAAAAAAATATTAGCCAGTTTAGTTATTATTGTCTACTTCAGTCTCATTCGACGATTATAAATTATTCTAATAATTAAAACCCAATTACTTAATCTTTTTTCACCAGTTACGCAGCTTCAGGCGCGATTCCGTCCCGGTGCCATAGATAGCAATACTTTTTTTTGAAATAGTAGATTAATTTTAGAAATCTTTAATTTTGCATCGACAAATCTATTTGCAAAGCCGCAAAATAAAATTTCTCACACAAAAACTATTTATCTAATTTGAATGACACAAAAATTGTTTAAAAATAGTCAAAACATGAATTTTTTCCATTCTTTAACTGATATTGGATTATATTGAGTGGTTTTTAAATATTTTAAACCATCTAAAATTTAATTTACTTCTTCTTTTGAATAAATAATAAAATTTAGCCTGTATGCCTGTAACCGCCTATTCAACATATTTAGTTTTCTGTCATAAAAAAGCTTTCTGGATATATTTAGGAAATTGAATTTTGGCGCAAAAGAAAATTGACACCAATATGATAATTCTACTACTTCATTGCAGTTTTTTGTCGAAATTGTACATCACTCAATATAAAAGCTGAATAAATCATTCCTTCACCAAATAATCTCAGCAATAAATCCTGAAAACGTTATCTGATTTTCTTCAGAAATAAATGAATGACCTTAAGGCGAAAAATTCCATCACGCCTTACACCAGAGATATACGAGATATCTTTGAGCTGTAAAACCATCTAATTTTATTTTTTTTCATGGAAGAATTATTTACCTTAAATTACTGTTGTTTGAAGTTAAACCCCTATCTTCTATGAAAACATTTCGATATTTTTTCTATTAAATATAAGCTGTAAACCAGATTGTTTTTCCACTGACAAAATGCATGAAAGCGAGGTGTGGTGGTGAGTTAAATAAAATTTCGGCTATATTCAAACTAGTTCTACACTACAATTATAATCTTTTTATTTAATGAAATTACCTAAACTAGCCAGTTCGCACACATGCGTGAGGAGAGATTAGAAACGACCCAATCCTTCTTCACGGCATACTTAAAGCAATGATGTTTGCCCGCAGTCTACATTACATACATACTTTCATTATTAAATGACATAATATGACGCACAAAAAATTTAATAAGTCACAGTAAGTCTTATCGTGAGTAACATTCTCATATTTTTAAAACAAGATTACAATCATTTGATAACACGATTTAGGGTTTAAATATCGATTTTTAATTATTCGAGTTAGTAATCAACATTGTCTTTCAATATTTAAAGCATTTATCGTCATAACACAAGCCCCAGTAAGGTACATGTGTTATCACGAAAATTTTTATTTTTAAACTTAACATACTTTTAAGTTAATAAACCACTATATTCGTCTATAATTCATTTTCCTCACACTTGATCTTTTACATTATTTAATTTTCCAGATTTATTAGATTTTTATTTTTTAACATTAATATCACGATCGATTTTATTGTCTGTGTTTTTATTTTACTCCATAAAAAAATAAATCATTTGAGAGCCAATTTGTTTATTCGGGACTTTAGATAATTTAAAAAAAAAAATAAGTTATTTATGTGTATAAAGTAGAGATCTGCGAATCGTAATTTTTTTTTGAATCGAAAACACGCATGCTTTTAATTTTGCCTTCGATCTTAACGGCAAATTGTATGCTGTAATCAAAATTTATGTAATAATTTTATGGTAAAAATAAATAAAATGGAAGGAATACATTAAATGTGGAACATTATTTGATAAAATGTGTTATTTCTGCTTCTGAATGCATTAATAATTAATTTACGAGTTTTGCATGCATTAACAATCGAGGAACATCGAGCATTGATATTTAAAAAATTAATTAGTTTTATATTACATTATTTAAAATATAAAGTTACACATAGTAAGCTGCTACTCTTCATTTCTGAAAATTCTCTACGTTTTTAAAGAATGCAGATTGAGTCCTTAAAGGCAAAAGAGATTTGAATTAAGTTAATAGTAGTTCCTGTCAACTATACAACGATTCAAAAATTTCGAATCGAATCATAAATGAGATTAGATTTCGAATCGATTATTCGAAGGACCCTAGTATAAAGGGCTCCGTAACAAAAGCGCGCAGACAAAAGCGCGCACGACAAAACAGCGCAGCGACAAAATCGCGCAGACAAAATGGCGCAGCGACAAAAGCGCGTAAGACAAAAGGGCGCAGACATAAGCGCGCAGATTAATTTTAATTTTCTAAAATGATTATATATAATACGATTTTAATTTTAAAAATTCCTTAAATAAAAATTTTATAATCGTGATTCGCCGGAATTAATAAAATCAAACTTTACTCTATATTTATCGATCATCATTATGGAAACAATTTTATTGCAAAAAAAGAAAGAAAATATTTTTCTTGGCGGCTATAAATTAAGGAAGGACAGGATTATGGCGGATGGGAGCACATAGAGTTGCAGTCACAAAAATTGTTCAGGTCGTGTAAAAATCATTGAGGATAATGTGATTATGGTTAAGGAACATAATCATGGCCCTAATCAGGAGAAAAATATGGCATCTAAGATCGTGGTTGATATCCGTTTCAAAGCAATAACAAGGCCAGAAAAACCTCGCCAAATCATCCACCAAACATCAGCTGGAGTTGATCTAGAAATAGCAAGCCGTCTTCCTCAGAAAACAGCATGTCAGAGTACTATACAAAAAGCTCGAAAGTACAATGCTAATTCTTATTCACCAATTAATGCTTTGGCTGAATCATCATTCCTGATATCCTAAAACTAACCACGAGGAATATGGAATTTATTCTATGGGATTCTGGATACAATGATTTAAAAAGAATATTAATGTTTGGAACGCAATCAAATCTTGAAATTCTTCGTCAACATAGCCATTGGTTTATTGATGGAACATTTAAAATTGCTCCTACAATATTTATGCAAGAATTTACTGTGCATGCTCTCATCAATAATCGCGCAATTCCACTCATATGTATCTTACTGCCAGATAAATCTAAATACAATTACAAAAGAGTGTTTCGAATGTTAATTGAATTACAGCCCATGTTAAATCCCAAAAGCAGAATGTCAGATTATGAGAAAGCCAGCCAAAATGCCTGCTCAACAATTTTGCCAAATGCACACTTAGTTGGATGCTTATTTCATCTAGGTCAAAATCTCTGGTGTAAAGGTCAACAATTAAATCTTTCAGTGGTGTATCGGGATAATCAAAAAATTCTTTTGCATGTGAAAATGATATTGTCGTCATCTTTTTTACCAGTTGAGGACGTTTCATCTGCCTTAGATCAATTAATAAATAACTATCTAGTAGATTTAGAAAAACTGATGAACTACTGTGAGGACACCTATGTTGGAATAATAAGAAGAGATTGAAGAAATAGCCCACTATTCGATTTACAGTTATGGAATGTGAGAGATCAGGTTATCAATAATCATCCCCGCACTAATAACTCGGTTGAGGCCTGGCATCTTGCGTTTTAAAATACTTAAAATTGCCATCATCCATCCGTCTACAAATTAATAGAGCAAATCAGACAAGAGCAAGATCATGCAATATTAAAAATCTAGAGGATCCGCTCAGGAATTTTACAGCCAGAATTATCAAATGCTAAATATATCGCTCTAAATTAGAGTCTTCAGGCCATAGTTTCAACCTACGGAACTATTTCTTTAAAGGAGTACCTAAGAGGTGTTGCTAATAATATTAATTTATAATTTTTTCCTAATTATTTTGAACTAAATGCAACAATTTTTTTTATATCGCCTTTGACTAGTTGAATATTAATTATTCGGCAAAGAAGTTGTCGAAAAAGTCATTTTCCTTTATGATTTTTGATTATTATTTGCACGAATAAAATTGTTTTATCAAACGATGTAATCTTTAACGATATACTATCATTATGGTGGTGCATTATACGCGTTTAATAAACGTTTTTAATGATTAAAATGAAATTTGACATATTTCTACCACAAAAGTAAAGTTCCAACTCATTCTAAAAATTGAATTTTAACCATATGCGAAATAAAATGGCCAGATCTTAGATATTTTAGCAAAAAAAATAGCCTTATGATAACTATTATTAACAAAATAATTTTATCGCTAAAAAACTCATAATATTTATAATTCATTAAAATACATCTATTCATCCCTTTTAAGGTATTTCTCACATAAATTTTGGCTTAATAATCTTGATTTTGTATTAATGCATAATAGTTTGTTTTAAAATCTAATTTTAATTTTCTTAAAATCATTTGCGCGCTTATGTCGTTTCGCTATTTTGTTATGCGCTATTTTGTCTGCGCGCTTTTGTCGTTGCGCGCTTTTGTCGGGACACCAGTATAAAGGTATAATAAAAGCGTAATATATTTTTGGCGGGAACAGTACATCGCAACTAGAGGCAAGCCTAAAGATTCATGATTTTTTAGATTTTTCTAGTAAAAATTAACCTCCTTAATTTGAGTTTTACTAATAAAATTATTAAATAAAATACAATTCTTTATTTAGAATTAAAATAACAAATAAAGAATCATAAATGTAAATAAATTTTCTGAATGTTGCGTGGAATCTCAATAATTTTGTAACCGATTAAGGCGTCGTACTTTTCGAATCAGTTTATTTTTAAATCGCTGAATTTAATAATGAATAAGTAGATTTATCAATTAAAATACCTCATCAGTGCGTAAATAATCGTTTAAATTACAACACAATGTTAGACAATCCTAAAATAAATTTTATAAATCTACATGATTGGATGATTTTGTGATTCTTCGAAAGTCCAAACAGAGCGCAGGACAATCAACAAAGGTATCTATCATGCTTAATTCCCTCTTCAATAAGATATAAAGGATTAACCATATGCATAGACACAATTAAATTTCTTTTGCATACCTATAATTATAAAATGAAGTAGCTACTGATTTGAAGGACCGTGTTTGATTGCAATCAGTAAGTAGATTTGAGTGATAATTTTTTAATACAAATAGAAACAGCTTTGGAATAGCCTTAAAATAATAATTATATTGAATTCTAAAAATATATTCGCTAAGTTTGATATCTGAAAAACTAAATATCATCACTAAATTTTAATGAAATGAGAACTACGTCTATCTAGGTCATTGAAAGTTCTATTTATTTATCTGAAGAACCGAAAGTTGTAACACAACAAAGTTGCTGATAAATACGAGGAAAAATTATCCTATCTACTACAACATGGCATTAAGGACAATCAAAATAAATTTCATTGTGCAAAAGGATTAAAACCTCCTGTATTACAGAAACTGTCGATAGAAAATTGCTAGAAATAATTTCGGTTATGATTTTTTCGAGCCACCAATCGGACCCTGACCGCTAAAATCATTCTTAAACAAAATAAATCATGCTACAATTTATAAATTAAAAAGTGATTTTTTACAAGTCAGACTATATAATAGGATCAATCAACTTATGAAATATAAATAAAGAAAAACAAAAAATAACTAAAATCTCAAACCAAGCCTTAACTAAACCTAACGCCTTAAATTAATTTGAAACAAAACTAAATCTAAAATCAAACTTATATCTTGAATAAAATCCTAACGCAGAAATTTTTAAATCCGGAATATATTAAATCGGTGACAGAGAGACGTCGTTATTTTGTACTTCAGGATCATTTTTAAATCTAAAAAAAAATTTATCCCCTAAATTATTTTTTTTGCGTGAGCCTATGAGTGTTTTACTTAAGGAGTAATAATGAGGGAAAAATCAGATCAAGGGTTCGATTCTCTCAGTTTTAATAACTTCTACGAGCTTTTTTGTCTTTTAATGTTTGTCAAAAAGTGATATTTAATTCAAAATAAATAAAAAATCATCATCATTGGATTTTAAGACCGAAACTGATCTGGATCAGTGTTAAAAGGCAAAAAACATTAAATATCTCTTGAACGAACAGAAACAGCTTTGCCCATTATTTACTTTTAACATAATTTCCGTAAAAATAACTACCATTAAAATGTGTTTAAAATAATATGATTAAATTTATAATTACATTGTTTAAATAAGGTAAATTGTGGAGATTTCGTATAGTCAAAGACTGATTAGGTTTACAACCTGGTCAAACGTTTGATATAAAATAAAAATGATCATATTAAGCAATATAATTCGATCATTGTTATTTCGAAACGCACAAACCAATCTTTCGAGGCATCTTAGCTTGCTTTGTGATTATCATACCATCATGATCGATTTAACGAGTTAAGTAAAGTGGTGCAATTTGGCATTCGAATTCTGGTCCTCGCACTTCATCACAACCCCGAATAGATAATAGAGACAGCCAATTATAATAGTGCAGAACTAGGTTCTTACCTCCCGTAATAAAAGCTTGCCTTGTGTGTAAGCATGGGTCAGCAATGCTGCAAGCCGCCTAAGCTATATAGAACTTGATATTTTAACTCTTTTCTGGGATTGAGCAAAAATTATCGGATAAATTTGTCTCAGTAAAATTTGTATCTTCAGACATGTTTTTACAAGTTTAATCATTGATTTATTTGTTTGTTTCAAGAGCTATTTAATACTACATTAACCATTGCTAAATGAGAATTCATTAAGCAAAAGTTAAGTTGATAATTAAGCTAGTAATTTGATATTCTTTTTTATGATCGTTCGACCGAAATTGATTTTAAATTACTATTAATGATCAAATTAATCACATTTATTTTATAAAGGGCATATATTCGATTCCGAAAGAATTTTTATAAAAGATTGTAAATAGAATAAATGTGAGACATAAAATATTCATTTTCAATTCATCCTCTACTCCAAAATTTGTTCATAAGATCAAATATAATTATTTTTTATGTTTCATCACTAATTCTGGTATATTCTTTTTATAAAGCCTATGAATATTTTTAGCGGTGAAATTCTGATGTCAGCTGTTTTTTTACGACTGCAAATAAAAAAGATTACTTTTCAAATAGGTACGTACCATTCTACTGCTAATTGCATGATATTATCTAGAAATAGAGGATAAAATTCCTTCTTGGCTACAACTTCCTTCCACGTATATGCGCATATTCTCCTTGGAAAATAATTCTTGATCAATTTTCTCTTGCAATAAAAAACAATAAATTTAAAAATTGGAATAATCTTGTCGTGAGAAACTCACAACTGCAGCCCTATAACGATATTTTAACAGCAAAATTTAAAGAAAAGGATAGGAAAACCTAATAATATGCCATTTTATTTTAAAAAAGTAATTACTCTTGTGACTTAGCATTTTAGCTCATATGGATCTATTAATACGACCTGAAACTCTCTCATGACTCTTAACAAACGAAATTAATTTTAAATGAGAGCAAAATAGCATGTGTAAAATTAATTATATGAACCTAAAAGCATACTTTAAACCTAAAAATACTCTCTCTTAAATTTTTTCGAGGAAGAGCAGCTTTAATTACACCCGCTGGTTTATAGACAACACCTAATCTTGTTCTTCGTATGCCTATGTGGTCAGTAAAAAGAATATTCCAAAACGACTGATTTTTATCATAATATTAATTTGAAATAAAATCAATAAATAAAAAGATAAAATTATGGATAAAAATTGTTCGCTTACTTTGTTTGTATTTTGCCTACGATAACGAAATCGATTCGGATTGTGCGATGAAAACAGAAAACTTATAAATATGATAACAATCAATTTTTTCATAATCTGTATCTTAATGGCAGATTTAATAATTTGTGCGTATCAAATCTGCGCATTATTTAATGGCGCCAATTGTATTTGAAATCTTTCTTTTTATCTACAAGTGGAAAAAAAATTTTTTTTAATTTAATTTATCTCTCTTAATCTGTATAACTTTATTGAATATTAGCAAAAAGGGGAAAAAGACTTGAAAAATGAAGTAAAAATAATTTTTTACTGTATGAAGCTGGATATCATCATAATTTGGTCAAGAAATTTTTTTCGATCCGTCACTATTTGACGCAGACTCTTAGACGCGATATATAATTTAATGAAATTATTGAATTTTATATTTTTTAAAAAATTATTTAAGTAATTTATAGTAATTTCAAATACTTGGTTTTTTCGGTTGCATTAATTAAAAAGGACGGCGATTTTCCGCAACATGATCTTTTAAGATTTATATCGTACGGTATTCCTCTTTCTGTAAAGATATAAAATATCTCGTATAAATAATTTAATCTGAACATGATAATTAGTTCAATTATCATCTGGGCTCTGCATAAAAATCTTTATTTTTACAATTTGCATATCAGGACATTAATGGTGTGACTCGCAGAAAATTATAAACCTCAATAGTTTGTAATGCTTTTGGTCATTTCAAAATAATATGAAGATAAATTTTTGATCGGTGGATATTGTTACTCATTCGATTGTAACACCAATGATAAATAAATAAATTTTGGAGATCTAACAAAACAGACCAAGATGGTTGCAAAGTTAAATAAGAACTTGCGTGATCGCTCATGAGGTTGAGAACATTCTTCATCATCTTACTCATGGCAATTAATTTACAAGAATTTATATTTCCCAAATCGTTATTAATGTTTAAACAAAAGCAGTTAATTCATGCAAAAATCTATCTCTGTTAATCAATTAGGTCTTTCAAGAAATCCTAACTTCTCTTAATTTTGCCATAAATTATCTAAAATCCTTACAATAAAGAATTAAAGAAAAAGATGCCTTAATGAAATTCAAACCTTTTACTTAACAAGTTTAGCACAAAAAATTTTATCTCTTACTATAAATCGGTAACGAAAACTACTTTGGTCGTC
Source organism: Cyprinella venusta (assembly GCA_038021265.1). Lineage (NCBI taxonomy): Eukaryota > Metazoa > Chordata > Actinopteri > Cypriniformes > Leuciscidae > Cyprinella > Cyprinella venusta. The sequence goes on from JBBNEX010000363.1 coordinate 14,144, forward strand.
TAAATATTGATGATGGGCGCCAAAGACACTTCCACATTCCCATCATATATAATGCGTAGACGAAAGAACCACACTTGGACATGCTCTCAATAATAACTATTTCGAAACTGCTCATTTAAGTATAAAAACTTAATTCTCATTAGATCATTCGGCTCTTAGTAAATTTATTATAAATATAAAGTACACATCGTTCTAAAATAAATTAATCGAAAATTTATTTACTTTGTAAAATATTTCAACAAACATTCTTGCTTCGAAAAGTCTGTGTCTAACCACCTCGAGTCAAAACCTCTGCTTCAAATATTCCCATTTCAAACTTTTGGGTGCCTAAATCACTAGACTTGACGCTTTATTCTATTTCAAGTTATAAAGTACTCATTTATTAGATTAATGTAGCGTATATAATATGATATTTGGAGATGTGCACAAAAGTAAATTAGAAAAATTTAAATGAAACACTGAAACAATGTTTAAGGTGATTAATAAGTAAGGAATTGCTAACACGTAAAATATCTTTTGGTTAAGAAAAAATAAAAATTAAGCTCTTAAAAGCGCAAATATAAATTTTGAGTAGTTCCGGATGAATTTTTTGTGCAACTTCAATTAGAGTTCTCAATAATGAAATAAATACATAAGTACGGTATTCTCTACGATACTACACACAAAAAATCATAAATATTTCGCGGCGAACCTACAAATTAAATATTTTTCAAGATCTGTATCATCAATATGAAACGATTCATTTTTTTGTGATAATTAGAATCTATTAGATAATTTTATGTCCTCTGATCGAAATTATTTTAGCATAAAAATAAGCTAATTTATATCTTTTTTAAAAAATATGAACAGAAAACACATTAATAGATTGAATGTGTTACTGCCCCCAAAATTCGTTCTTTTATGCCTCATCTATGGATTAACAATCACTCTTTTAACGTAACTCTAGATTTTAATCCCTTATCTCATTAATCTAAAAAAAAATCTCGATTTTGTGACAGAACATATCTCGGAATGTCCCAGTAAAACTATATTTACGTAACATTCGGTAGTAAAAATTAATTATATTCTGCACGTGAATTATAAAAAATTTATAAGCGTAGGTTTACTATTAATGTCAGTGTTTCCCAGCAAATGGCGATTTGAAAGACATTAACTTAAATTGGATTGAAGGAATCGACTTTTTATGGAATTCTTGGCGAGGCCTGGCAAAAAAGAGGTTGAAAAATACTTCTCCACATTAAATATGGTCTTTATTGGCAAAATTAGGTTTTTAAATTTAATTCGAAAACATTGAAACATTTAATGGCTTCTCTTATGTGTTTGACCATGTTTAGGCTTGTACTGAGGGAAGATACACTGGTTTGCATTCAAAAGTTTCATCAAAAAAAGTATGTAACAAATTTAATTAAGTTAATCTCGCTGAAGAGTATCTAGTGAACTTTCTAATCCAGACCTGGCAATCTTTATAATATTTCAATTTTTGGCATGTTGAATGACTAATAAAAACTTATTCTGTTCAAAAAACAGCCTTTCCGTTTTAATTAAGTTTTCCCACTTTTAAAAGAGTAGCTCAATAGAATTTAATTAAAGGCTATGTAGCGGAAGTAAAAAAATGTAATGGTCTTTATAAGGGATTGATTACGAGACTTTTTATGAGGGACGGAATATCACATTGTTCATCACAATTGTTTGTCGTTCTGTAGTGATTTTAATGCATAATTCCTTGATAAAATAGAAAAACCTTTCAGTGTTGAAGTATTTAATTGAATTAAGGTAACGAACCAAGCTTTCTGTATTCATTGACTTGCAAACACTAACTTTTCTAACTCTCGAGTAAAAAAAGTGTTTACACGATTACCATTTAAGCTTCTTCAGTAATTTTATGTCAGAAAAAGTTTGAATCTCGTTTCGTCGATTTAAACAATATATAAGAATGTGCACGGAATTCTTATTTTTCAATAATTTATTACCTTTCAGAATATTCGTGAGACCAATTAAATCATGCGTGATTATTTCCATATGAATTTCGTGCTACAGTAACCAATCTGACTAATTTATATGTTATTTTTATTGCTCTTGTAATGCAAAAGTATGATATTAAGAATTCAAACTCTTAATATTTTTATTATTATGTTCGTCAAAGTTAGTTGAGCATTTTCTTCTTAAAATTTTGTATTTCGTCTATTTTAGTTTCGTTTATTTATGTTTCTGGATACGCCTCTAGCATTCAACACGATAGCGCCATATTTTTGGATTTCTGATAAATTTAATGCAACGTCCTTTAATTGATAAACTTATTCCTTACAGCTTAATGTACTGATATTGATAGATTTCAGTTGACGTAAGAAATAACTTTTTCTTTTATTTCTATTGATATGCGAGTGTAACGACACGCCGAATTGATTTGTAGTATATAAACCGATTGTTTTTTGACGAACCAATGGCGGACTCGAAGTTACAACTGACGTAGCCATATAGAAATATTAGCCTAATACTCCTATTTTGAAGGAAATAACTTTGGAGCGTGGATCAAAAACTTTTAAATTCAATAATCTACGGATAGTGAAATGAGTAGCAGAAAAATAATACTATTTGACAGCAATGAGCGTTCCTATATTAAGCGAAATCGATTCTCTTGGATAGGACTCTCTCAATTATAAACACCAAAAAAAAATGATGCTTTGATACTCCTAAAGAATCGAAGGAAGCACGCAAGACTTGAGACTGCATAATATAAAAAAAAGCCAATCTGTAACATTTAAGGAGTACGCTTCTCAGATAACACAGGTCGCAATAGCGGCCTCAATACATCCAGTGGATGATCAATTATTGGTTGCAGTATTAAATAATGTAGTAGACGACACATGAATAAAGTCCTTTTTGTAGTTCCAAAAACCGAAATCCGTTTGGAGAGCTGCTAGTCTCTGCGTAGCTCGATGCATTAACCAGGATTCCGTCGTCTGAGGAACTTTCAAAAACGAAAATCGTATTACAGTCGTCGTTCGAAATTCCTGCCATCTCATTCGAAATAAGCGCCGGCCTATTCAAAATATAGTTCGACCCATTCGAAATACGTGCCATCTCGTTCAAAAATACTTCTAGCATGTTCATAATATAAGCCAACTTGATCGAAATTGACCCCAAAAATATTTTTTTAATGAAATACGCATTTTTTGAAATTTAAGCATTTAAATTAACTAAATGTGGATAAAAATATCCATATTTATATTTACGGTTAGCGATTGGCGAGTAAAGAATGCTAACAGATTTTATATACAGCCAAATTTTTTGTGAATTGACTTTTTAATTAAATTTTTTCTTTGCCCCATGAGTTAAAAAATTATATTAAGAAAAACAAGAACGCGTAAACATGTTAGATTTTCAAAACAATTTTGTTATCAAATTATAAAACAAAAATACACTTTTAATTTAGCAATAAACACAATTATCATGAATTATACATCGTTAATCATCAATCAAGAGAGTTAAATTAATTTATTAAAATATAACTGGATGAAAACGCTGTCAAATCAAGTTATTCTTATCTCTCTTTAGTTTTTGATGTAATAAATGATCAATTAAACCTTAATTTTAATTTCTTTATCAAAAATGTTCGCATTTGCAAATATGAGTATTTCGGAAAATAGTTTTGTTATTGTTTTATCTGAAACTAGTTATTTTTATTTGCATTACAAAATGGAAAACAATTCAAGAAAGAAAGTTGTAACAAAAGAAAACCTCGATACAGCCTGCAGAATGCTTAATCAGGGACAAACTGTAAAAGCCATATCAAGGGCATTAGAATGTTCAGAGAGGTGCGTTAGGGATATAAGAAAAAAGTGCGAAAACCCATCAACAGTAGTATTCATCCCTTATAATCTGAATAAACGTGGACGAAAATCAAAAAGCGTCAAAGAGGAGAAAAAAACTCAATTGATCGACATGGTTGCTCGTGACTGTCTGGTTACTCAGCAAGAAATGAGAGAAACTCTATTACTAAGTGATAGACAACTAAGAAAAACAATTTCTTGCGCGAACATCACGAGAAAACGAATAAGTATTATTCCGGCATTAAGGAATGAAATTACAACAATTGACGAAAGAAATGCACATGCATGTTGGTGGTACCAATATGCAAATGCCAGTTTCACTAATGTATATTTTCTGGATGAAACTGGATTCAATTTTCATACCCAAGAGGAATACGGATGGGCACCTTCAGGTATATACATAAATTATTCTTAGGCCAAACTCCGACTGTTACTCTAGGAGCTAGAGGCAGAAACAATTCCTTAATTGCCCTCGTTGGAATATCAGGATTAATATGCTATGAAGTTCTTCCAGGAGCTTATAACTCTTCAAGATTTAGTGAATTTATAATAAACAAGGTAATGGATAAATTATCACAAGATAAACCCGGCTCTTTCAAATATAAACTCCACAATTATTATGGATAATGTGCGGTTTCATCACACTGAATTAGCAAGAATATCTTTTTCGCAAAACATTCAAATAAAATTCCCACCGCCGTATTTCGGTAATTTATTTTAGGTGCAGTCCACAACTGAACCCAATTGAGGAAATTTTCTCGCTTTGGAAAAAAATTTACAAACGGTTAAAACCCAAAACAATTGAGGATGTGATGGCTGCAATTAATACATCTGCCAATATAATACTTTTTAGAGAAAGCTTTGGGCCGTATTACATTCATTCGATAGATTTTATAAATAAGGCACTAATAAGAGAGCCTTTTTAGTAAAAAAGACGATACTAATGTCGCAAATCAAATGAAAATAACTTGTAGCATCCTAAATATCCTTTAAATATATAATATTTTTATAAAAAAACATTTTATTAACGATATACTCGCTTTTAAATTATGGCATATATTTCGAACAAGCCGATGGATATTAAGAGTGAGCTAAAAGTATTTTTGAACGAGACGACGTGCATTTCGAAAAGGTCAAGGTGTATTTTGAATAAGCCGGCGTGTATTTCGAACGATATGGCAGGAATTTCGAACGACGACTGTAAATAAATGGAACGAAAGATCGGTAATTTTGAGGAAATGCTACAGAAATCCAACATCAATAGACAAGGAAGTTCTAAATGCTTTAACTGTCGTAAGTATGGGCATTTTGCAAGAAAATGCAGACAGTTAAAGAGAAAAGACCAATATCAAATTTAGTACCGCAGCTCGTACAGAAAAGAATCTCCTCAATGGAATTATAACCTAGATAAATTACGTAGTCGCGTAAATGGATTGAAAATGGGCTTTTTAATTGACTCAAGGAGAGGTGTCTCTCTCATCAGGTTTGACTTAACAACAATTTTTAACTTCAGTGAAATATCTGTTTTTAATATACCTCAAATACGTAGATTGAATGGTGATCATTTAATATAATTGGGAAAACCGACTTAAATGTCGAATTTGAAGTTGTTTGCGTCGTTCAAAACTTTCTGGTTGCCCTAAACGATTTTTGGGATTTCATTTTGGGTGTAGACTTTCTCAACGCAAGAAAGGCTATAGTTGATTTCGATAGACGTCTCCCACTTTAAGGTCCAGCAAAGATAAAGTTGAAGATAAGAAAAAATACACCAGAGATACCAGTGCTGACGAACGATAATACCAAACAGAAAATATATCAGATAAACTGCAATTTCTTTCCTAAATTTATATATGATAATTTATATTAAATTATCTTAATTTTTTATTATATATTTTCGTCTCTTGAATTTTACCAAAGCAATTTTGTCAATAATAACATTAAATCATTACCATAAAATAAAACCCAGTAAAACAGGAGCCTAGAAGGATTAGATTCCATCATCTGGATAAAGTTAAAATAAAAATAAGTGCTATGCTTGATGCTGGATTAATTAGACCTATAAAGTCTCCTTAGGCACCACCATTAGTAATTTTACCCAAAAACGATACATAAGACTGTGCATAGATTATAAAAGATTAAACAATGTTACTGTAACGGACTCATATCCTATTTCTAGAATCAAAGATACGCTAGACCATATTTATGAGGCCCAAATTTTTTCTAAAATTGACTTAGTTTCTGTAAACCATCAAATTTTACTAGAAGAGGAGAGCATAGAAAAAACAGCTTTTGCCTGCCTCTTGGGTTTCTATGAATTTGTCATGCTGCCTTTTGGTCTCGAGAATACACCGGCAACCTTCCAGAGAATTATAGATACAGCTTTTGCACAAATTAATAATCAAAAATTTCTTGTTTAATTGGATAATATTGTGATATTCAGTAAGACACCAGAATAATAATTCAAACATATAGAGAAAGTTTTCAACCTTTTAAGAAAATTAAATTTTAAGATACGGTCAGAGAAATGCGAGTTTTTGAAAACAAAAATCATTTACTTAGGTTTTATACTCTGAAATGTTGGAATTGAAGTCGGTATTTATAAAATTCAGCCGAAACAGCTTTTAAATCACCATCTTAAAAAATATATCTTTAAGTGTTTCTCGGATTCGTATCGTATAATCGCCAATTTTTAAAAATTTAACAAATAAGGAATCAATTTGAAGAGGTCTTTTATATCAAGTAGTCCAATAAACATGGACTGATTTACATAAGAAGGCTTTCAAAACCACCAAAATATAACTTTCAAATGCACCGGTCTTAAGCAACCAGTGCTATGACAAAACATTTATAATAGACTGTGATGCTTCTGAACTTGGAATCGTCATCGTGCTTAGTCAGACAGATGATGATGGGCAAGAGTGCGTGATTCAATAGGGAAGTAGACTACTTAGCAAAGAAGTGAAAAGATACTCAACTACACGAAAAAAAATTGTGCATTATATTTTGGGAAGTAAAAAAATATCTTCATCATCTTATTAATTCGAATTTTAAGATCCGAACTGATCATTAACCCATCAAAGGTCTTTTCAATAACAAAGATCCGGAAGGTCAACTCGGCCGTTGGTTGGACTTTTTAGGTCAATTCGATTTTGAAATAATCTAACGTCTAGGGAAAGATCCCATCATCCATAATGCCTTATCACGTTGTTTTGAAACTTTTTAAATGAAGAAAGGGCTAAAAGAATTTGCTTTCAATGAGACCAGTGATGCCCAAACAAATGGCTCTTATATTAAATGATCATTGATATTTTTGAAAATCTGAGATCAATTTTTAAAAAGACGAAAAAATGTCGAAAGCTCAAGAAATCTTATTCGATATAAAGAAATATTTTATCATAAAAAAAGTGTTTTATACAGGAAGAATGATTAAAACAGTCTTATTGGTGAATGAATTGTCGTACCATCTAAATTGATACCGAGGATATGATTATGCTCCATGATTTTACGGGTCCCATGGGTGCTAAGAGAACTATTGAAAGAGTTAGTTCCAGATTTTATTGGCCAAAATAGACGAGAGATGTATAAAATTTAAAAAAAAAAGTTGCCAAAAGTGAGCTAGTCATAATCCATCTGATGTCTACACAAGAGCTACACTATCCCAGATTAAAACGAAGTGTGTCGCGGAAATTGTGACAATTGACATAATTGGCCAACTATCTAACTCTAAAGGATACAGATACGTCTAATCAATCGTATACTACTATTAAAAATATAAGATGGCTTTACCGCTAAAAAGCAAAAAGCGAAAATTGTAACTGATGTTTTCTCAAACAAGTATATTTATATGTTTGGAATACCAAATGCCGTGTTGATAGATCAAGGTACAAATATTGAGGCCGCAATATAGAAAGACGTACGCGAATCCTTTGATATAAGTAGAGTTAGAAAAATTCTATGCCACCCTCAATGTGACGGAATAACGGGAAGCGTAAACAGAAAAATTATTCAAATGATATCAAAGTCTATAGACTCCAATGAAGATTGGTCTAAATCCTCATACGCAATGTTTTAATTGCCTACTACATGAGTCTAAAAGATACCACAGACATTATACCATTTGAATTTGTTTACAGACCAACGCTGCGAATACTAATAGATCTTTTTTGGGTTAAGTAATTCAAAGAACCACGATAGGAACCACAAAAAACTTACTAAAGGCTCAAAATGTATGCATGATAAAGTGAAAAGACCAAGCTCATCAAATAAACAACTACGAAAAGAAGATTTAAATTACCCGCTTAAAGTGGGTGATCAGGCATATGTAAATCACCAAAAAATTGAATAGATGACTCGAGAAAGAGAATTTCAGCAAACGTGGAGATGACCTTTATTATAATATCAATCAAGAAGCCTAAAGTGCATTAACATAGGGGCAAACAGAAGCAATTCTTACACAAGAATTGATGCAAGTTAAAAAATTGACAGATTTGACAATATACGAGAGGTTGAAACCCCCTAACAACAAGAATACGATGAAAGTAAATCTAAAATACCAAGCGAAAGAACGTTACCTTTCCCAAATATTGGGAGATTAAGGCTTTTAATACTCGAAACAAGATGATTTTCAGTAGTCAGACCCTTTTGACCAATATGGCAAACTGACCAACTAAGAGAGCAGGAGTGTAAAGACAAGCCAAATAGATTATTAGTAGATTAACGGGTTAGTTATTATTATTTATTTGATAAACCAATGGCGGACTAGAAGTTACAAAATTTTCTAAATATTACTAATTGATTGTGTATTATCAATTTTCTGTATAAGGTTTTGACTAGGAATATCCATTCCCTTTATTTAATTTTGATGATAGCTTAAATTTTGATCAGACTAAATTTTATTTAGGACTGTGATAGAATTATACACCCTCGGATATGAACTCAAGCATATTCTTTACCAATTAATCAATAAAATCTAGGAAATTTCTACTGTTGAATAGCTTGTATCAGCGAATATAAAGTAAGTCTCTAGGCTTTTTTCAATTCTTTTTCATTTTTATCTTTCATTTTTTCTCTCAAAAGACGGAAAAATAAACAAGAATAAATTAATTACAGGCGATTTAACATCAGAATTAGTCACCAAATCTAAATAGATATTCAAAAATTAGTCACCGTTATTCTTATAAAAAATCTCATAAAGCGGGGTTTAATCTAAATAACTCTTTTCGTCATTTATCGTTAAAAGATCTATATCATTTAAATTAGTATTATTTCCTTTATTTTAACTACTTAAAATTCATGCTTTGTTATTGTAAGCTACTAGCTGCACCCAACGTGGTTTGTCTCAAAAAAAAGTAAGTTTTAAACATATTAAGGATTATAGCATTCAATTAAATACTTTTATTATGTCTTCATCATTTTCTGTCTGATTAATTGTAACATTTCTTTTAAACTGACTTTTTATTAATTTTAAAGTTGAAGGGAACTAACTAAATCATTTTATATATTATGGACGCATAAATACAAAAATACAATGTATGTATGATAGTTTTAAAACAGAAAAAAATTTTAGACATTAAATAACAATGCTATGTATAAAATAATATAAATTTATTGTAGCGGTGCGCATACTCAACACATAACTAATTAGTTTAGCGTAGACTAGTTAACTCTCTATTACATAGCCTAAATCGCTATACTATTCTAATAATGTCACGAGTTAATTCTCGCCTCCCGCATCACATGATCCATACATAGAAAACAATATGGTTGTTTGAAATAATTTTTATGCCAATCAGATCTTAAATTAAACTGAGAATTTTTTAATCAAAAAATAACATGTTGATCGCAATAAAATGCAAAAAAATTATAAATTCGTCTTGCTTAAATTCTGATTTACATCAAGGATTACAATCTGATAAAAATTATCAGAGGGCATTGTTGTGAACTTAATTATTTTGTTTAATTGTGACGCTCAAACAAATATGATTGAATTTAAGTAACCGAAAAATTTCTATGTGTGTAATTCATTTTAATGAAATTTTTTTGTAAAACCTTATCAAGTCGTGAGAGGGGCCAAAACTTTTTTTGAATTTTTAATAATAGAAATGGGACAAACAATTATCTTGAACATCACAAACAATTTACATATCTTTTTTTTTAATTTTTTTGCTTGCATTGAGAGAACTTTTTGATATTTTTAAAACTAAAAACTGCATAAAGCCATATTGTTTTGAAAAATATTCTTACTTAAGTAAAATTTTTTCTTCCAAAGATTTACTAATTTTTATTTGAGGGCTCAAAATAAAAAAGATTGAAATCGCCATAAAAAATTGTTAACTTTTTTGTAAAATGTATGCAGATTTAAAGTTTCCGAATTACTTTATCATAACAAAATACATTTAAAAAGCTTAAAAAATTCAAAAAACTGCTTTTAGTGCTGAAATCAAATAAATCAGCTATTTTTAATCCAGTGATATTTTCAACGACGTTATTCTCTCATGTATCGAAATTTTTAATGTTACATTTAGATAATTATACGATTATTTAAAAAATTTTACGCATGTGCAGTTAAGTCCCATAAAGCTACATAGAAGAGTAAGCACATCCTTTCTTAAGTATAATTTTTAATATTATGCGCTTGCGAAAACTGCCTTAGAAACCTTTTCGATGGTGTGTTTTTCATGTTCCAAAATTGTTAGCCGATTCTGATAAGAGGGTTATGAGTGCATAATAAACAAAGATATTTTTAAACAAACATACAAGATCTTGTTTTACATATATTGAAATCACAAACTATCTAAATCTTAATAATGTATGACAAAACTATAATAATTAATGGGAAACACCATAAGAAAATTTTATCTTTGCGCACCTTTTCTAAATGATTAATTTAAATGAGGAGTGTATGTTTATTGGTTTTATTGTTGTATCGATAGAAACAAATAGGATAGGAGTGAAATAAATTAATCTTTTAGCTGTAAATTGACTGATTAAATATCTAAAAAAATAACCAGAAGCTTGTCGAAACCCACTATTCCCAGATTTATCGGACCCATTCGCAATGGATTGACAGAAAGAATTCTTAGAGTCGAATAATTTTACAAATACAGTGATACTTCGCATAACGTACTTTCTTTGCCAATAGATAACTCGCGCAATGAACCTTGCTTCGCACCAAAGAACTAAATTAGATTTCACTATTTCGCTTTTGCGTGCATGTTTGACATGAATACGATTTATTCTTGAGATCGAACGATATCAACACACAAAATTGATCCAAACCGAGGTTTTAATTTTTTTTGACATAAAAATTATTTTTTTTTATTTTAGTACAAAGCATGCTTCGCACAATGATTGAATCGCATTAAGTACTTACTCCTAGAACGAATTTTTTACGTTATGTGAGGTGTCACTGAACTGGTGAAATTTTAATCATCAACCGTTTTAAAAGACGATGCTGCAAATGATCTTTAAAGAATGATTAATTAGTGCTATATGTTGAAATATTTGGATTTTTCCACATTTTTTAGTAAATTACGGGCAAAAATTTTTTTTTAATTTACCTTATGACCAACTAACATCCGCCAGTTATTGGGATCGTTGACAGCTTATTGAATAGGAAAATAATATTGAATTTTTAAGATAACATTTTTTATTTTTTGTCTCAATTATAATAATTCTATCGTTTAATGCGCAACGTATAAAGGAAGGTCTAAAAGATGTTGACCATCCCGATACAGCATTTCAGCCAGTATATTTTCCTTAAATTAGCCAGAGAGCAATCACGTAACTAACTCCGCATAAATTAAAAACTTTTATCGATGTGAGCAAAAAAAAAGATTGGCAGCATTTAAAGACCTTGAATATAACCTGTCAAGTCGGAAAAAGCAACAACAGGCCCATTCATTCATTTTAAATTACCATTCATGGAAAAATTTAATCCGTTTCTGTAACAATTTTTAGTCACGGCTGACAAATATATCTAATTCCAATCTTTCTATAAGATATCAACAAATAGAACACAAAAATGACGGCGGTAATAAGGTAAAGTAACGGAATAGGCCTTATTAACTTACCTGAAATGCCTAAAGTCGAAACTTATATGATTAAAATAAGGTTTTAATCACATTAAATGCCTTTAAAGAAATTAAAAAAGCATAAATATATTTGAAATCCAGATAAAATGCATCTCTTCGTAATTTTATAAATTAAAATTACCTTAGGCTATCATCAGCTTATTCAACAACTCAATCAATGGCTTAGATTTAAAAACTTAATAAAAAATTTTTGGCATTAAATTTCATGATTATTGAAAATTTAAGGACTAAAATGAGTTTTATTCCATATTTGTGGATATGTGTTTTTTTATTATGATTGGATTTAATCGTGTTTAGTTTTTAAAACCAATAAGCCTTATTAACAGTGACGATCTTAATGATCTAATATATGTTCCGCCATTATTGCTGGACAGGAATAAGTCTTAGTTAGTTGTAGCGCAGTTGTAATTTTGTTGACATGCTTAATCAATCAGACATTACATGACAAATAATATATGTAATATCTATTGCTTCATACAATGAAAAATTTATTTTTTTTTAATTTCAAACACCTTAAAATTTAAAACAAATATTAAAATGTTCACAAAAATTATTAAGAAATCTGCATTTTAAAAAATCTAAGCTGTTTTACGTGCCCTTAGGATAAAATCAACACCGAGGATATGTTGTGGATTTTAATCTAAGCTATAATCTAAAAAATTAACCGAAAAATCGTTTCTGCCTCCTTAAAAAAAGGTATGATGTTTTTGAATTTTGGTTAATGATTTTTTTAAATCATAACGTTACTGATTTTGGTAATTTCTAAGTTTATGGATAAATTTTACGGCTGAAGTAACCTAATCAGAAAAATTTTGGTCTGCACTAAAATTCGGCCATTATTTATCCCTATAATATAGGCTATTCATAATTTGAAAACCGAAAATCGGAACACATAAAATAAACACATAATATTACCCCTCAAAAGTGTTTCAAGGACCTGAATGGTTTGAGCCCACACCCTTTTTATATGATAAAGAAGAATAATAATCTCTTTATCCATATCTGTGGCCAGACACATACTGCAAAGATATTTTTCCTCATTTGGCAAGAAACAAAAAGGTTTTTCCAAACATAAAAATTTTTAATTTAAGATGAAACTTACTAAATATATTCATAAAATGGCGGTATTAATTGAGTTAGTAATCAAAAGAACACAAACACCAAATAATCACCGCATATTTTTCTAATTAATTCAATTCTCGTTCAAAAATTCCTTTAAAATATTATGATTTTGTTAAATAAGATTTAAGAAAATACTTACATGGTGCTCATTTTTTTCGATCAAAAGAAAAACTACCTGTAATTATCCTAGTATTAGTAAAAGGTTTTTAAAAATAAGGCAATAAATTATCACGGGGAAAATTAGCAATTAAATACTTAAAAAATGTAAAATTTTTATTAACGAAAAATTTTTATTTATTTTTGCATAATCTGTAATATTGTGGCCTCATGACTATAATTTAAGAAATTAAATTATAAAACTATCAAGTCAGTTGCTCATTGTCTGCACTTGAAATTATATTTCTTAGAAATTTTGTGTCTGCTAAAAATCTGCTTCAAAATTCGGCGCAATTATCTTCCATATTAACTTTTACTGCCATTACAGGGTTTTCGGTTCAATTTAATAGCGTGGCGGTTCAATTTAACTTTGTGGCGGTTCAATTTAACAGGTAAAAAATGATAAATAAAATCAAACATAAATAGGAAAATATTTTTATTTAATTTTAATAATTTATTTCTTCTTTTTGAAGGGAAAGTCGGATATACTTTTTCATATTTCTGTAATAACCTTCGCAGTCTTGCTCTGAAATTGAATCGAATCCTGTTTCAATATAATCCATTAGTTCTGCTTTATTTTGAGGACATTTAGCTTTGACGTGGGATTTTCATTTAGAAAAGAGATTTTCGATCGGATTCAAGAACGGTGAATATGGGGGTAAAAAAATCACTTTGTGGGAGGAAGAGTTCAAAAGTTGTCGTATTCTATCCGTTTTGTGAAACGCCACGTTATCCATAATTATAACACATTCTTCTTGATTATTTTCATGTAGAAAGGGAAAAAATTCTTGTATATACTCACAGAATATATCAGTGTTGCACGCTCGGTGAGAAATTTTTTTGAACAAAGTGCCATTTTTATTCATAGCACAACAAATTGAAATATTTCTGGATCGTACATTAGGAACTATAACAATCGGAGTAGCACCTATTGGGGCCCTACCTCTTTTATTTCTCATGGAAACATTTAAACCTACCTCGACAACAAAATATATATTTCTTTCAGACGTAGTTTCTTCGCATTCTAGAAAAGCTGTCGAGTAATCATAGCGAACCTGAATAGTGTCAATTGTGTTTCGACGTTCCGGGATAATTTGAACTTTTTTCATTGAGTAGTGAAATTTTTTTAAATTATCATAGACTGTTGAGGTACCCAATTTTACGTCAAATTGCTCCTCAATTAGAGCTGAAATAACTTTTAAGGTAATTATGGCATCTTCATCTACCAGATCCCGTATTCTTTGGGCTATTTCCATTGTAATTTTAGTGTTTCTTGCACCACCTCATTCTAATGCAAGAACTCTTCCGGTTTTGTTGTAAACCCTTAAAATGCTCCTGATAGTATTGATCGGTAGCTCTTCATATTCGGCAATTTCTTTAGCAGATTTCCCGTTTTCAAAGTGTTTTATTATTTTTCCTCTCGTTTCATCATTTATTTTATTGTTAGTTTTCTTTACAGATGTGTTTTGGCTTGCTAATACTTCGTTATTATCGTCCATTAAAAGAGTGTTAAATTGAACCGCCACAAAGTTAAATTGAACCGCCACGCTATTAAATTGATCCGCCACGCTATTAAATTGAACCGAAAACCCTGTATGCCTTCAAGAACGTCTTCTGATATGCGACTTTTTTTTATCTGGCCATAAAGAATTCATCAAGGAAAATATTTGTTGACTGAAGCATTAGTTCCTAGAATAGGCAAAAAAAATTTTAAAATTATTTTCATGTTTGGGAGATACATGTCTCTTTCTTCTAGACATGTAAAATATATGTATCCATCGGCTATATAATGTCACGCTTTTTAGATTCCATTCTGCAACCCTTTCTTGAGTAACAAAACTAGCAACACATGCCACTTTATCAAACAATTCATTGTCGTCAATGCCGTTTCAAGTAGGCGTTAAAAATTTTGTCAAGTTGCTCAAGAATTTTTTGACCTATGCTCTAAGATATTGGTTCTCTCAAACATATCCAGCTAAACGGTCGAAAAGGTGCAATGCTGACTTCCCACATATCTAAATATTCAAAGGCTGTTTGAAAAATGAATGAGCTATTGGCCAAAAGTCTTCATCAGTTACGCTTCTAGAAGCTTTAACAACACTTAGAACTTGCTTTACTTATAGCGTCAAAAACTTATTTTGTTGTCTATTTTGAATTTTTTCTTTTAATTTGGCCAGGTAACTGCAGACTTAAACTGCAGTATACGCACTCCTCTCCATCTTAAAAATAGTAGAATGAAACAATGCTAACTGATTATGAGCAAACCACAGCCACATCTATGAACAGGTATTTTATAAAAATTGTTTCAGAACTATTAAACACTTTTTCTCAGTTGAATTAAATTCTTTCAATGCTTCAAACATTTCTAAAATTCTTTCTATAGCTGGCATTAATGACAACCAACCATTTTTGCCACTGTTAAGAATTTTTTTAAATTCAATTTCAACATATTTACAAAATCTTTTAAGTCTTTAAACGAGAACTGTATAAATATGAAAGTAGGTAAAAATTTTGTTGATAATTACTTCCACATCAACTGGGAGTGTATCGCATACTGTTTTAGCACAGTTATGTAAAACATGTGCCCCACATCCAACACCGATCATTTCCTTGCCTAATTGAGACTTCAGCCTAAAAAATTTATTGTTCTGTCCTCTTCTCAAAACTCCTCCAAAATTAGAATTGGTATCATCAGCTGAAAAAACGATCAGTTTTTTGGTCAATTTGTATTTTTGTAAAATAATAAAAACATGCTCAGGCAGTATTTCAGATATTTTTTCTTTAATAGACGGAAACTCTAGGATTTTATTCTTAATTCCAGAGTTTTGGACAGATGGTACAAAATATCATACAATAACAGGCAAAAATTTTACACTGTTATGATTGGAAGCATTACTTGAAACAGACACAAATATTTCAGTGTCGAGATCCTGTTCAAGATTATATATTGATTGGGAAGCCTAAACTTTTGTTAGAATAGCTTCAGTTTTTGTTGTGGCATGTGTAAATTTTTAATTAAAAATTTTTCTGATCAGTTGAGATGTGTAGTTCATAGATCAGAAAATTTGATCGTGATGTATTGCATGATATGCCCAGGTACTTTCAGCACCTTATTAAGCATTTCCATCTTTTACTGAATCTTTGGATTGAAGGTATTCTATCAGTTTAGATAAGCTATCACGGGAATTGATTCCCTTTTTGTGCTTCTTTGCGTTGATGTGGTCAGTTATATCTGACCTTCCACCATGAGCAACTGAAATGGTTGAACTGATGACATTGCAGAATACAGTACTTCTATAATTGTCACTGCAAGAAAAGAGAGGAAATTCTGCCTTTAGCTCGTTATTAATTAGCATTTTCCTTTTGACATTTTTAATTTTACGCAGAAGCAAATAATTATGTGATAAAATGAAATAATTTGATTCCGGATTGAATAGATTTATAAAATGTTATGTAAAAAATGATTAAGTTAAATTTTCCACATAATTGGAGTCACAAGTGCCATATTCTGGCAAAGGGAGGAAGATTCTGAAAATGTATAAATCATGTTTTTTTAAGTTCATTAAAATTTAAAACTATCGAATGGTGAAAATATGTTTTTAAAAGAGAAAGGTGTAAAATATACTGCCAGAAATAATGTCAATTCAAATATGTATTTCTCAACAGTATCTAGACACAGGGTTAATAAAATGATACCTCGCATAACCTAATTAATTCGTTCTAAGAGTATGTTTTTTATGGGAAACAATCGTTGTGCGAAGCATGCTTTGTAATAAAATACAATAACAATAAAATTAATTTAAATGTCAACAAAAAAAATTAAAAACTCTGTTTGGAGCAACTTTGTGTGTTGATATCGTTCTATCTCAAAAATACATGGTAATTCATGACAAACACGCGCGCTTAAGCGAAATAGTGGAATCTGATTCAGTTAATTTTGCTAAGTATGGTTCGTTATGCGAGTTATCTATTAGCGAAAAATATTAAGTTCTGCGCAGCGCACGTTTTCCGAGGAGTACGTTATGCGAGGTATCACTGTATAGAATTTTTGAAAATTTCATTTTTTATTTTTACGCTTTATTTTTTTACCTATTGTAATAAAATTCATGGTTTATGTCATTCTTTGCGATTAATTAATTAATCGTGATTAAAAAAATTGATCACGATTATGATTTTTATTCCTGTGTGATCTTCGCACACATAAATCTTATTTTGTGATAATCTTCAAAAAACATGTTTAAGTAATTTAAAAAAATCTTGCAATAAAAGATTAGTATTAATTTATAATTTGTGCTTATTATACTTGTAGAAAAATATGATAACAAATACTTTAATTTTTTTTCTCATTTCAAGCATGAAAATGGGTTCAAATGGTAAATTGTGTTTTTATTCTAGAAACAAAAATAAAAATGCAAAGCGAATCGGAAACAACTGCTGATATGAAGCGATTTCATGTCTATAATACAACAAGGATTGCGCGATTAAATGAGACGGTCTATCTTGAAGTTGCCGTATTTATTGAAGATTCTGCTGTAAATTATTATTTTAATTTCTGTTTAAAATTTTCGAGATTTGGAATAAAGATTTTCGTCCCTATCTTCACACGTTATTTGGACAAGTTTCTTTGGTATTTATTTTATGCTTAAATTTTTATTTTCGTTCCAATTTCACTTCAATTAAATGATAATGATCAATAACAGAGTAAATCCTTTTATTGTCTACGGTCTACGTGATGTTTTAGCCTAATCTAAATTACTACGAATTAAAATACAGTGATACCTCGCATGACATGCTGGATTTGTTCTGGGAGTAAATTTGTAATGCGAAACGATTGTTATTCAAAGCATGCTTTGTACTAAAATACAATAACAAAATAATTAATTTTTATTTGAACAAAAAATTAAAACCTTTCTTTGGAGCAATTTTGCGTGTTGATGTCGTTCGATCTTAAAAACACATGGTAATTCACGGCAAACACGCGAGCTTACACGAAATAGTGGAATCTGATTTAGTTTATTGTGTGAATGTAGGTTCATTATGCGAGTTATCTATGAGCGAAAAAATAGTATGTTATGCGCAGCGCACCTTTTCCAATTAGTACGTTATGCGAGGTATCACTGTAAACGATTGTCTGGTCAATTAATGTTTAATTAGTTAATTATAATAGAACTTAATCATAAATTTTACGGTTTCTCAATATTAAAGTGTCCAGTTATTAAGTGTACCCAAATCCTTAAAACCATGAGCAGATATCAATAAAAAATTTAAATTTTTTACATCTTTCATTTTTATAAAAAAACATAAAAACTTTTAAATTTGTTGACTTCATGGCGCTCATATGACAAACGAAAAAAGACGACAATTGAATAAAAAATCCCGCCATTTTGAATCAATAACGCAAAATATTGCAATATTTTATAAAAAAAATTAGGATTTTTATCAGGACTTTA
>JBBNEX010000366.1:0-32667 GCA_038021265.1 Cyprinella venusta
TCATCAACACACCAAAATTTCTCTTTAAAATTTTAACAAACATTGACTATTCTATAACCGGGAATTTAAAATTTTTCAAAATCCACCATCTTTTTAGTTGGCATAGATCTAATTTTCTTGCTAAATTAACAGGGGGTCAAGGGTGCTATTTTATATGAGCGTTTATCGTTGATCAACATTGTATAACTAGCATCATTATATAAAATTTACCAAAGAATAATACTTCTAACTAAGATCGCTCCCTTTTTATCCTGTTAAATTATAAATATTCATGATTTTATGTTATTTCAAGGCAGACGTTGCTACACATTTTTTTAGAACTTTAAATCAGCTTTCTTATTCACATAGAGAATAATTTATTCGCATAATTTTGATTTCTGGGACCAATTTTAATCTATTAATCACGAGAAATTTGTTGGTGAAATTTCTACATTTAATTTTTGCTACTGACTTAATTATATTAAACTACATTAAATATAATGAACTTGAATTTAAAATATTCGTCCTTTTTTTCCAACCGCCTGAGGGAATCATTTACAGTACCTTAGGTCTCTCTGCTGAAGCCTAGATCACTGCCTTCTTAGAGACTTTACTGATGGGATTTTTGGTCCGGATCGTGGTCCTCGCTTATACTTCCTTCTCCGCTTAGACACCATAGACGGCCAAATCTGGTGGTGTGGGACTTGGAATCTGCCGCACCCACTAAACCCTAGTGTTATGTACGACCAATAAACCCTCGATGCCGCAAGCGGCGTCCGCTCTCTGAAAAATTTCTGTCTTTTAATTAGAATGTACAAAAGATGATGTAAGTGTCCTTAAAAAGACCAGAAATTTGGTATTACAAGTAGGCAGATCAAAGGGGGGAGAGTATAGAACTATTACATGACTGAACCAGATTTATTGACCTCTCGAAATAAACTCAATTATTTAATTTTATTGATAAAATAAGAAATTTACGAGAAAACCTTTCATAATTAGTATCGATCCTAGTCTAGGTGAGCCTGTTTTCACTATATTTTCTGTCCTGGCTTATGAAACTGCAACCCTTCAAAAGATCATTAATGTAATTTAAAACAAACAAATGAATTCTTTTGACTGTTTTAATAATCGGTGAAAATTTATGTGACGACGCTACCAGATGGTGACATCATCCATCTGAATTTAATTATCATTTAAATAGTATAAGGTGAAACTTAGGGGTTCGTTTTGTACAAGTAGCTCAGTTCTGCATTCCTCTATAAAAAATTTTTAATACTAATCACGTA
Source organism: Cyprinella venusta (assembly GCA_038021265.1). Taxonomy (NCBI): domain Eukaryota; kingdom Metazoa; phylum Chordata; class Actinopteri; order Cypriniformes; family Leuciscidae; genus Cyprinella; species Cyprinella venusta. Next base: position 1,266 of record JBBNEX010000366.1, read on the forward strand.
GCTGGTTAGTGATACTGCGGTTGGATTTTTAACTGCAAAGCCTACATGATGCATGCGACTATTAGACCTGTTTCTCCAAAAAATGTGGCAAATTGGTGAAATTAACAAAATTTTGATACTTTATTTTTTGTTCATATTATTGTAATCCTTTGTGAAATTTATGCACATAATCGCCAAATCATCGCTTAATTTGCAGAATTTATGATTTAATCGAGTTAAAAATTAGTCATCAATTATTAAAGATCGATTTCACCAAAATAACACTGCGAGATGTGTATTAACAACTTTTTTTTATTAATGTCGCAGGTAATCACATAAATTGTAATTAAGATTCGTAATTTAACATCAAAAAATATTACAATTTAGGTAATACTCTTTTGATTTACGCATGAGGTATTGATTCGGACGCTTCAGCTGTGACCAAACTACGAAGAGTAAAATAAAAATCTCATATAGTTAAAAAAGTCAAAATTTTTAGCATAATAATGCTAAACTACGAGTAACTAGGGCAGCACGATCGTATTAATAGCGTTTATTAGAGACACTAGCAGCAGCTGACAATTTTTCTCGGCATATTATGACGGCGACGTCTGATACCGGCATATCATTAAATTTTTGACTTTTTTATTTCAAGATTATTGCAATAAATGTTAATATTTGATTGAAATCGGATAAATTGAAAATTATTATTTTATTACCATGCATCAATCACCAATAAAGATGTCAATATGAACTATTATTAAATTATTCATCATAACAGTTTCTGCATTGACTTAATATTACAGCCATCGATTAATAACTAATTGAGTTATATGTTTTATCTGAGACTCTGCGTAGTTTTTGATATTATTTTTCTCAATTTTGTTTAATTAGACATGATTATTAGACGTATTTACCATTGCTGCTTCCTAATATATTTGTAGTTTCTACAATTTTTCTACATTGCAGCTACTTAAATATATTTATTTAGTGCAGTAAATTTAAGAGTCTTAAATCCTTATTAAGGAAACATATTAATTATTCCTTCCCAAGCCTCACTAATAAAAGCCTTAATGACAGGTGACAGTGATATATGACATGAACTGTAAAGATTATACCCATTTCTTCTAAAGGTTTATGACTTTATATCCCAAAGCCAACCTACTAGGTTCGGCTGTACTGTGGTATACTATAAAAAATATGGCTTTTTATTATTGAGATCGAATTTGTTAAAACTCTTTCAAAATAAGCCCTTTATGATTAATTATTACCGCATCAAAAGGTTGGCAGATTTGAAATATTTAAGAATCATAGGTTGTCTTCCTATAGGAAAATATTTAACGATAAGAATGGAATCTGAATGCTAGAATAAATGTTGAAGATTTGAAATTTTGTAAAAAACTACCAAATTAAAATCTAGCTAAATATAACATTTAAAAACTATTTGATCAATATAAATCTTCCACGCAGGCCAAAAGTTTTTATTGCAGTTATTTTCCAGTGGACGATAATTTTAATCAACCGATCAGACGTATTCAAGACAAGTTTAAATTAGTCAAGATATATCACATGAAAAACGTTTAATGAGATAGTATAATACGATAATAAAGAATTTAATAAGACTAAAAAATAATGAATTAAGGTTTTTCTGCATTTTTTTAATTCCCTCTGCCGGATGATATATTTTACGTTTACTTAGCTTGCGCGAAATCTTCATAGACATGCCCATCTCGTATGAAAGTTTTCAGGTAAAATTTGGCGTCTTTACCTAGTCCTTGCCCATTTTATCCCTCCAGCTTAGACACCAGAGATGACGGATCAGCTAGTATGGATTTTGGTTTTCGCCTGACTTACTAAACCCTTACTTAGCAATTGTCCATCGTGAAAGTGATGCTGAAAGCGGTGTCAATTCTTCGAAAAGTTCTACTAACTGCGTGTGTAAATTAATCGTTGTTTTGAATTCAATTCACTCAATGTTTTTAACTTAATATAATAATATTAAAATATTCCTTATCATAAATGTTTCTAGCCTAATTTTCGCCAAGTTTGAAAGTAGAGCACGACTATTTAGTGAATATGATGGGCTACATATGATATTTGTGTCTTGGTTGATAAAAATTTTGATCTATTAACGGTTTCCCTAAAAAATTACTCTCCCAAGCAATGAGCAGGCAAAAAATTGTAGCAGGGCCGCATGATTTGCCAAAGCGGGACGCAAATTTGACACTTCGGCTGTATAATGCCGTATTAATTAAAAATATTACTAATGCGTCCAACTTGATAAAAGTGATGCGAGATTTTGTAAATTTATAAAAACATCAGCCATAAGCCTCGACTCAGATGAAAATTAATCTGTAATCAACAGCTGCAGCATTAAAAATAATTTTAATAATCTTACTGCTCAGTAATAAAATGATATTCTGGGATATCAGAATTTGTAAATAAAGTGAGCGTAAAAATAAGCTCTGGACTCGGAAAGTTTTTTGTGCATATATAGATTCTAAAAATAAAAATCTATGAAGAATCATATTCAAATCGTTAGATAACTTGCTTTAAGTTATAATACAAGGTGAAAAGTCAACTTATTGTTTTGCCGCATCAAAATTATTGAATACACACAAACCTAGACAAGTAGAAGATATAAATATTTATTAAAGTGATTATGGGTGAGATTTCTATAAAAGAATCATGGACCTAAAATTTATTGTGATTTGCTATTATTCTCTTTCATAACATTTTATTTTCCATTCGATGTAAGCATTAACGACTATTAATCTAGAAAAGTTTAATGTAGGCTAAACTACTAACCTTGTAAACGGATTCGGCAAAAATATATCCCAACGAATACCGTTTTCGGTCGAAACCGAACAATAAAACAGCAAAACATAGAATCGAAGATAAATAAAATTATTTAAGAATAAAATATTCCACATGAACGTCAAAGTGACAGAAGTAGTGATTTAGCTTCCAAAAATCAGGAATAAATTTAATAATATCATTAATTAATTTTTAAGACGTATCGCGGGTTTTTCATTCGAAATTTTAATTTGGGACACAGAAATTGCCGAAAATTAAAGTATTGTTTAAAATATAAGAATTGGCTTCATTGTCAAAGCTTTTTGAAAACTAGATTTTCAATAATAACAGTTGCCAATTTACATAATACAGTGATATTTAGCATAACGAACCCTGCTTCCACAACGAACTAAATCAGATTCCACTATTTCGCTTAAGCGCGCTTGTTTGTGATGAATTACCATTTGTATTTGAGATTGAACGGTATCAACATGCAAAATTGCTCCAAACCGAGAATTTAATTTTTTGCACTGACATAAAAAAGTATTTTTTTTTATTTTAGTACAAAGCACACTTCGCATAACGATCGTTTCGCATAAAGAACTAACTCCTAGAACGAATTAAGTACGTTATGCGAGGTATCACTGTATTTAAAAGAGCGGTGATCTCATAATTGGTGTATTGATTATCACCACTCACAGGCTAATTTCTATTTATTTTGATTCTAGAATACTCACAAAAAAGGCAGAAAATATCAATTTTAATTCAATTTCTATTTTTGGAAAATAATCGCTGAATTGGTTTCAACACTTGCGTATAAACTCCTTTATTTTTTTTAGTTTTAAATCAAGACCTAACATCACGAAATTTAAAATTGTTAATTTATCATAATAAAATTAGTAAATTGTTCCCATTATATTGCAATTAATTTTAAAATCTATTTACGTGCGTTTAAAGTTTGAAAATTTACCGACAATTTTTCTATGTAAAAATAATTGTATTCTGGGAATAAAATTTTTCGGTTTGTGAAAAAGTCGTAATGGTGACGACAAAAAATTTCTTAAGATAGTTGGAGAAAAAAGCTAAACGATTTTAAGTTAATCGTAATGGCACAACCAATATCTAATCAACGCTATGCGATTTAATTAGTTGATAAGGATAGATTTTTAAAATTGATAATAATTATATTGCAATAATGGAATATTTATAACAGTTCGACACTGTGAATGAAAAGTAGATATCGATTTTTTGTGATGTATAATAAAATGTTAAATCAAAGGAAAAGTTTCCCAATTTCAATACATACTTTGAAACCTTGAATACCAACAGTATCAACCCGTGGGCAAAAAGCTGAAAATGTATTTAGTGGGGATTGATTCGTACTAACACTGGGTAGCACTTACCAGGTAAAACGCCCAGGCTTTTCATACTTTATGTGGTGACTGTATATCGAAGTATGTTTTGAGAATATATTCAGATACATTTTCGAAACGTTAGGCACAGGCATAAAAACCGAAAAAAAATTTTAAACACTCATATTTTAATAAATTTTAAATGTAGATTATAGGTTTAGTTTAGGTTCGGTTAGTTTAATATTTTTTTAGTATTATTAATACGCTAAATTTTCGCTTTATTAATGATTATTGACTTAAATGGTTTACCGGGCTTTAACTTCTTTTAGAACCACCGTGATTATCTTTTAGATCCACCGTGTTTTTGTCGGAGCAGGACATTTGGGCGCAGACATTTGGGCGCCGATGGATAAATTTTTATCTAAAGATAATTTTTTTGGAAATATTAGATAAAAAAAATTTCGAAATAAATAAAAATTGTAGATTGCAGTTTTTTATCAATTTTCGAGGATGATTTCGCAGAAAAATAAATATCTATTTACTTAAGCCTTTTTTTGATTATTTTAATGAATAAAAATATTTGAAATTGAGTAAAAAAATTATTGAGCCACAAATATGTGAGATTTCTTTCAAATAATTATTAACAACCTTCTGTTTTGTAGCTTCAAAAATTGCGTTCGATCTTTTCATCAATATCGCGATATTTTGTTTTTTTTGTAACCAAAAATCTCCTTTTAGATATTATTTAAGATTTAATCGCTATTTTGTTGGCACTTTTTCAAGCCATTCATTAATTTAGAAGTTTTAGGGCAATTTTAAGATATTTTAGTTTGCAGACGACGATTGGCAGCTTCGCTGAAGATATTAGTGCTGACTTCTTGCGATAATTGTCTGATTTTCACAGACCATATTTTGACAGGAAACTGATAAGTTTTTACGTATCCATCTACGTTTATTCATCCTTATTAATTATACTCAAACCGATCAAGGATAGTAATTATTTGGGAGTTCTTTGGCTACATTTGTCATCTAAGGCTAAATTTTGGTAGCTTATTAGCAAAAAAGCCAGTGAAACAATTATTTTTACATTTACTTATGAATATTAGTCTTTATTTGAACGTTCAATTGCTTAATTAAATGTTAGTGTTTTTTTATTCTTTTAATAAAAGAAACAGGCATGAATAATATATAAATATATATATATATTTAAAAAAAGTTTATTATGTTACTTGTTGCTGCAAAAAAAAGTCACAGCATAAAATTGCTCTATAAAACGTAGAAAATAATTTTTAGATAGCTTATTGCATTCTAATGTTGATTATCGTTGAATTTTCTTTGAATTAAATACTATTAAAAAGGAAATAAAATTTTCCATCTTCCGAAAGAAACAAATATCAGGCTGAAAAAAGATGAGGCTTATCTAATTGTGCTTTAAACATATAGATGGCTTACGTCCAATATCCAAGTAAATATCGATTATCTGCACACTTCAATATTCTTAATTGAACATCTGGTGAATTATATAGAAGAAAATATTTTAATTGATTCTTAGATTACTTATCAGATTTTTTCTTGCTTGCTCAACAAATCCGTAATTTCTCATTTAATTTCCATATTTTTCGATTATAATAATATTCATAATACATAACATGTGCGGATTTATTTTTAGTAAATTATAGGCGTCGCTTTATATCAAATTTCATGACGCACGAATATTCAAATAAAACCTTTGCGCTAATTTTCATATCCTTTTTTATCATATAAAGGATCATTCGTAAAATAGGTGACACCGCAGCCATGTTTTTTTGCGCTTGCGCGTACAAATAAAACTTTATCTAATTTTCATTTTTACTTTTATTTATAATTATTCAAACAAAAATCGTAAAATCTATCCGCTTAAAAAATTTAATATTAGATATATTCGGTGTTTTTCAAAGCATCAATTAAAGAATCCCATAAATGATCATGATGTACTCGTCGCCACTGAAATTCAGCTAGGAAATCGTCGATTATTGGTTCCACAATATTTCCACTCTCGTCCAATGAATTAGTTCTATTTCTAGGCGATGTTTTCATTTTAAGAGCGTTCCACGTTCCCTCTATCGTATTAGTGCACGCCCCTGTTTCAGGATCTTTCATGTTTAGGCTATGATTAACTGTAACGTGGCTGTAGAATTGGTTAAGATTCACATAGCTACGAAAACAATCCGTAAATATAATTGAACCTGGTGCCACATTTGTTCGTATTATTGAAAGAAGCGTGGATTCTGTGCGGTCTACCAAGAACCCCATGCCCCCCGTCCCCCTCCTCTGTGTCCTCTGTGGTATTTGACCTTTACCAAGTTTGGCCTCATCGATTTCTACTTCTATTCCATTTACCCCCAATTATTAAAATCTTGGAAACCAAGATCGTCCACCAACTAATTTTCTTAGACATCTTGTTGTGGATGTTACAGTTTTATCCGAAACACCCCCCAATAATGTTTGGATTTGACCATTTTTTAACCTCCAACGAGCCACAGGTATGATAATTTCAAATATAACATTTTACTCTAAGTTTTCAATTCTGAAAAAAAAGGTCCTAGAGAATATAGGAAACACCTCTTTCGACAGTTTTTTTTTGTTACATCCCTCCATTTATGACACATATAAGGCCATCGGGTGCATGGTTGCCACACTGGGACAAGAAGTATTGCGATTTAAAACTTCACCTTTGAAACAGAAAGTTAATGGCTTCGCTTTCATAATTAAAAAATGGCCTCGTAAATGAGATCTAGGAGGAATCATGTTAAAAAAATTAGCGCACCATGCGCAACATAATTGGAATTGGTTGTCACTTGTTTTACGAATCAACCCATATAAATGATATTAAAACGTCTTAATAATAATAAAATCTATTTTAAAATATATCTGTAAATAGAAAAAATTCTTAAACATACTTAGAAATAATCTGGCCTAGATAAAGTAATCTGTTAAGTAAGCAACTCTTTGCACCCAGCGAATTACAAAAGAGCATCCCTATTTTAAAATTAAAACCAAATTTATTTTTATACGCCTCCTTTATATTAAAAAAAATTAGTCATTCAAAAGCTTCCATATAGGTAAATTCTATATAAATTTTAAATTTTACATTTTATATGTTTTATGCTGGGTATCATTGTAAATTTCTAAAATGGACAAAAATTAAATAAAAAAAACCGTTTTTAAAGTATGATTTTACAATCGGCGCCCAAATGTCCAGCGCCCAAAACGGCAGCGCCCAAATGTCCCGCGCCCAATTGTCCGGCGCCCCAAATGTCGCGTACTGTGTTTTTGTTTATGATACACTGAATGCCCGCATATTTTGTGTTGCCTTTAAAATCGAGGAGAAATTTTAATGCGTAGAGTTTAAAAATAATTTAAATTAAAATTCGAGAGGTAAATATTTCATATATTTATTAACGAGAGTAGGAGTTTGAGAAAAAAAGCAAAAATTTTACAAATTTTTCGTCTTTTCTATTAAAAATATAATAAAGCACTGTGACGATACAGAATAATCGCTGTTAAACTTAAGGGGAGGGATCAGTTTACACATTTATAAAACAACAAATTCATGATTGAATTGTTCAATTTGTCCACTATAATATAACAACAACATTCCAAGAAATAAAGGATAGAATCTGAGTTTAAGTTACATTAGAACCTTTACAACAGTGGTTTAAATTAATGGGTATCACCTATAAAATGACGAGGCCAATTTAAGAAAAGCAAAACGATCCAGAAGTAAAAAACTTAAGTATTAGCTACATGAGGTTGTATGCGTCTTTGACGCCCGTTTCTTGCCACAGAATGCCTGATTATTTTTGTCAACAGTTTATTTTCACTGTGTTTTTTTCAAAGTAATCCCTAGCCACCAAAGGATAAAACAACCAATTCAATAATCCAGCCGAGAAAAGGTAACCTAACAATGATGCTTGCGATCAGTGGTACAAATATGGTTCCCTACGAAGCAATAAAGTGTTCTATGAGCAGTGAAATATTTATTGGCTTCCTTAATAATTTTTCTTGCAGAATACGGAATTGTGAACAGTTTCCGAATGTAATGGACAATCTAAACTTTTCTTGCAGAATACGGAATTGTGAACAGTTTCCGAATGTAATGGACAATCTAAACTTTTACAAAACATCAACACTCCCTTGATATGCAAACATCCAGTAAGTTTTTCTGCCAATATATTTCCCGTTTCTAAATTCTAGCGAGGAGGTTTTTCGAAAAAGTGCAACGAAATTTTCGTAGAAATACACTGCCAACTAGACTTCTCGATCTTATTGAAAGGATGAGAAGAGCATCTAATGTAAATTCAAATCTGCAGCTATCAAACATTTTTTTACATCGTGAGTCATATTTCGACCGTTTCCTTGCTATATAAGATATTGACAGGTGCTATTACATTAAAAAACTCGTTTTTTCTGTCTATTTATGCTTTTTTAGCTTTAAAATATAAAAGTGAAAAAAATTTCCGTCGGTTAAAAAATTAGATATAAAAGAAAAGCATGGTGGATCAAAAAGATAATCACGGTGGATCTAAAAGAAGTTAAAAACCCGGTACTTTGAAGCCATAAAATTTATGTGCGTTATTCAAGCCCATCATTTAGATTTCAACATTCTGTATTAATTTTACATAAAATAATTGAATATTACCCATCAATGTTTTTTCCCTTTTTTGTAGATAAAACATAATTTTTTTGTCATAAATTTATGAAGAAATGCAATAATACCTTGAAAGATGAAGTTTTCCGATTAGATATTTTTTTAAGTTTTATGAGTTAGAGCGCTCATGAGTTTTATAATAAAAATTTCGGCCATACACTTTACGATACTTTGTCAAGATTCCTTTACAATCATTTGATGTGTTGAGTTTAATTTTAAAAGTTGTATAAGTTTTATTGCTCTAAATATTTATTAAAATGGGAACCACACTAAAAATTATATTTATTTTAAAAAAACTGAATGTAAATTATTTTACTTTTGTATTTGAATTATTAGAAAAAACACTGATCTATTAGGTCATAGAAGCCAAAAGGGAATGTATCTAATTATTTTTATTTCCCATGCGCCTTTAATGGATATTTTGAACACGCCAGAAATGTAGTTGCTGAATAGACCTCAAATCAATATTCCGCAATTAAAATATAAATTCATAACAATTAAAGCAATAAAATAACGAAAAATGAAAAATTCGACCAAAAGAAATCCATTTTGACGCAAACTTACTTATGATTTTATTAAATAAAAACGTTAGTGCAGTGATACGATGGCGTAACACACACTCTACAAAACTTAGCAAGCCTTTTGCAGGTGATTAAACTTATAGACAAGAAAGAAAAGATAATTACGAAATATTGATTACTATAATTAGTTATTAAATAATTTGTAAAAGGTTAGAACAAGTGATAATTAATGCTCTAAATAATTATTTAACGCCTAATAGAGACGGTTGCAATTGTCTTTATTTTTTTTGGCGCCGAAATGGGTTCAATTTTTATAAATAACCAAGCTAAATCACAATATTTTTTTTCTTGTTTAATCTGCTTTCAGTGCATTTTTCGTATTATTTGAGACAAAGAAATTTATGTGGTTTGTCATTGTTGTAATATGATATTAATAAAGATGATTTGACGGATTTTGACGCTTTCGCAATTTTAATATTTAATTTACAAAGAATAAAAGATTTGATGTAACTATGTTTCACGGCAAACAAAAAATCACCTTGAGAATAAAAACGGGATTTGGATTTTAAAAATTTAATAATTAGACGTTTTTGTTTAGGGAATTGAAAAGTTTTCGCGCCAAAACTGCAGGTCAATACATTTAGGGAATTAGTTTAAGTATAAAAATTTAAATTTATTAGTTTGTTTAATTTCACATATGAAGGAAAGCGACAAAAAATTAAATCTATTATGCACGTCAATGTTTAAAGAAGATACAGATATTTACCTATTTAAATTAAAAAGATGAATTTATTCGCGATTATATTTGGTGCTTGATGAAAAATAATAGTAATGCACGAATTACGTCTGGATAATTACATGGCAAGATATATAAAGCCTTTACCCAAAGCATTTAAAATCTTTCAACCTACGCCTGATCTTAATCTTTTGTGTAGTTTTTCATCATAATGGAAGTTTACGGTTGCTTAAAATATGATAATTCTACACCAGTTGCTATTTTTCTTATTTTTATAATTATTGTAATAATCGATATCCAATTATATATAAATCAGTGATTTTTAGCGTGCTAATATGGACAAACGGTCATGCGTAATATTTAAATTTGACCATAAAGTTGCTTAATACCTTAGATATTCAAGATTTTTATCTCCCTATAGATCAAAATCTAGTAAAAAAATAACGGTTTGTTGATTATATTATAATTGTTACGCGGGTGTTGGCGGTACGTTTTCGTGAAAACAACAGATGAGCTTATTTAAACGGTCTCCACTTTCAACCATTTCTGAGAATATCGATTATAATGTTACTTATAATCATAACTTGCAGTTTGCACCAAAACAAAAATCTTGCAATAATCCTACTAACGAATGTGGTTTAGAATGTCATGAAACTATCAGTTCTAGTTCTGATGGAAATCAAAAATGTATAATCCTATGATTTATCTTAGGCTATGATGAAATGCATAATTACTGGAAGGCCAACTTCTCAGCTTCCTGTAAAAGTGAACTTGAAATTTTTTACAAGGTGACCCTCGAAATTGAAGTGAGGTTATCCCTTTAATTCAGTCAAATTTATGCAATCTAAAACTTTACATAGATGAAAACTCAATGATAAATCATATAATGAGAACTACGCTCGTCGAATGGATGTCTGATGTATCTCACGGATGCAGACACACACCTCATACATTATTTATGGCTGTGAACTATCTCGACAGATATCTATCTTTAAAATCTGTCGATTCTAGTGATCTTCAACTGATAGGCATAACCTGTTTATTTATATCATGGTATCTAGTTATTTTTTATCTAAGTAAACTAAATGATACGTGCACTCCTTCATTAGATGAGTTTTCGTATGTAACCGATAATCTATGTTCAACGGATTCTGTATTATAATTTTCCTCATGTAGATCCTTAAAGCGGAAAAGGATATTCTCTCTGTTTTAGAATTCAATCTTCTTGCTCCAACTGTTTTATTTTACGCTGAATTGTATTGCTCATATTTTGATATTATTTCACATAATGATCGACTTATAATCTGCATTCAAGTATAAAAAATGTATTAAATAGGCTCTATGCGAATTATCCTTATCAGATTATGTTATCTCTAACACATTTCCTCCATCAGCCCTTGCGGCGGCTGTAGTTTGCGTTTGTTGTGATCATCATGAGTTGGACCTGTCCTTTGAGGTATTAGTGCTAAAGTTAATATTAGAATTTTTCTTCTTTTAATCTTGATTTAATTCAACATGCTAGTTGTTATTGCAAGCTTCTTTACTTGGCTGAATCAACAGTAGACCTTTATCAAGATACATCAAAAGCAAGATTTACTTCAATATGGTATATCAATAAATTACAACCAGGCTTTCGGGCGAATCAAATTTCTTTATGGGTTTTTAGTGTAATTTTACTTCATTTATATTTTATATATTAGCTTTTAGTAAAAAATCAATTTTCAAAATTTTATAAACATTTTTGAAAATTTTATTATCCTTAAATTTTCACCGAGATATTCACACCCTGCGTTATAGAACTTCAGCTGTATTCTCTCAAATTACTTGACCAAATAAAGGAAAAAAAATTCTATAACTAGCAACTATAATACAACATATAATTAAAAATTAATTTTTTCAATGCGAACGCCTTTTTTCTTACAATTTTAATGTAACTTAACACTTGATGATTCGATTGGTAAGCTAATACATGTTGGTTAAAAAATATTGTAAAACTTATAAAAAATTCGACTGTTTTTATTAAATCTTGTTATTTAAATGGCCACAGACGATTAAATTAGGCTTGATCTTGTGTAGCCCTGCTCAAGAAGCTGCCTTTTTGATTAACTGCTTTATTTTCCACACAATATACACATTGAACATCCGTTGAGATAAGGTTTAAATAACCTTAATGAGAAACAAATACTCGATTTTTTATGGTGAACAACATTTAATATGATAATACCATATAAAAGTCTGTGTTTACGAATCTCTTTATCATACAAGTCCTTTAGGTAAAGCATGGCATTTTTTTTGATAATATTAGCACAAAATAATCTTCTTTCGTATTAAAAACGCATTAAGCCATCACAATTCCGTACCAACAACTTATCATGAAACTATTTACTTTTACATGATCTTATATTAAGTATGTTACTTTCTACAATAAATATTTATTTTAGGATTCACGATTATATTTTTCAATGATCAAGACTAAAGCTTCATTATTGACTGCATTGAGCAATTTTCAACCAATTTTTTTTAAGTTTCCCGTCAAAACCATAGTTATTTTTCATTTAACACAAATTATTTGTTTTTTAACACAATTTCTATATATTTCTTAAAAATTATTAAAATAGCTAAAATATGTTTAAAAAAATTCAAATGAAACATCGGGCCTTATTGGCAAGGGAACAAGCGGGTAACAGCCTCACTTTTCGATATTTTTTTAATTTTTGAAATATTTTACAAAAATTTTTTAATTAATTTTAAAATTGTAGACTCAATTTAAATTTAAATTTACATTTTTTTCAATCACATAAAAATATTTTATAAATCTATTAAAACTTTAACAAATCAAAATATATCTGTCTGTTTCATATTTTATCGTTTATTTAGGTAATTTACCGAAGTTTTACCTCTTATATATTCACAAAACACACGATCTCAATATGATGTAGCTTAACCTGATAATTCATTGTGTCGCCAGCTTAAAATTACTGCCAATTTTATTATAATCTGTTAAAGGTATAAAATTGTGCATGTTTTGCCATAATGATAAAAATAATTTGCTGGAAGTAATATTGGTGCTTTTTCATGTCTGTGAGCTAGACATTAAATAATCTACCCTGCATGTTTGTGTCGAGGTCAACGAATGATCCTAAAAATATGCGCACGTCTAAATTATTATAATTTTTTAAAAAAATTCTAGAAAAAATCCTTGGCTTAAAATGTACTAGCTTCATTTGCTTGCATATATTGTGTAAAACATTGTCATCCATAAAACTGACGCTAAAATAAAAATAAAAATTCAAAAATCTTTGTCCGCAAATTAAATGTCTTATTTTAAGAATGATTTGAGGAATAAATTAAACCTAGGATGAAAAATCATGCTTTGATCACATTAAATCCTCCAAGCATAAAAACAGAGTTTTAAATTACTGGTCGATTTTAGAATAAGATTTTAAAAATACCTTTAGAAATAGGGTGACCATCAATTTTTTGCAAAAATTCGAGACATAACAAATTTTTTTATTTTAAACTTGTAAAAAAAATTATATTACAGATATTTTTCTACAGAATGAATTTTTTCTAATAAAGTTGTCTTGATTCTCACTTCTTGATAAAATTTTTAGCGGATTAAATCGTAATTATACAGTAGATTAATCATAGAATCCTGTCCTGAACTCAATTTGACTCTTTTTGTCCGTTTAAAGTTGGTTTATAACAGAAAATATTTTTTTCGGCTTACACCTACGTTCCTGGAATGGACACAGTGAATTCAACAAGCTTTTTCTAAATTCGGTAGACGTATTGAATTTTCTCGAAATTCTGCAAAAATTTCTGTAAAAACTTTTTCTGCTCGCAAATTTTCTTGATTCCATTTAGATTTCTTTCCTTCGATAGAATCCTTGACTCGTGCAAATTCATCAAATAGACTATCATGATTTACAATTTCATGTATTTGAATTCCATAGCGCTTAACAACAAAATCAAAAGATCTTACAACCTCTTCCCAGTTTGGATACTTGTACATTCTCATCCATGAAAACACTTCAATGCCATCAAAAGATTTTTCCAAGCTTAAAGATACTCAATCATCGTCGTGTAATAATCATAAATTTTCTTATGATTAAATTTTGAGAATCATCAGTTAAATTTCTAAGTTCTTGTCGTGCTTCACTTGGAATTAATAGATGCATTTAATACATTTTAATTTTTCCTTCAAAATTCGGGACAAATTCTTTCCAATTTGGGTTCCGGGACAAAAGCGCAAAATTCGGGATTGTCCCGGGAAATTACGCGCAATTGGTCACCCTATTTATAAATCAATTCATTTTTTTGAACTAAGAATTAAAATTTTTTAAACCTAAGTAGAAAGGAATTTTTACTGCTATTATCATTTATTTAGTTAGAAAAAGCCAATTCATTGTTGTTCTTTATATTGAAAGAAGATGCTGGTTGCTGAAAATTAAACCAATAATTGACAACATACGCCAGGTTGTGGTTGGTAAGAGGTCCAGCAATTCCGAAACTTCCATATTCTCATTTTATGTGATGTGTAAGCGAATTAGACTGACTGAGTTCTAATAAAGACATTTAGTCCACTATTATACAGTGATACCTTACATAACGTACTTAATTCGTTCTAGGAGTAAGTTATTTATGCGAAACGATCATTATGCGAAGAATACTTTGTACTAATATGCAATAAAAAAATTAATTTGTATGTCGACACAAAAAATTAAAACCTTAGTTTGGAGCAATTTTGTGTGTTGATATCGTTCGATCTCAACAAAAAATGATAATTCAGGAAAAACACGCGGACCTTAGCGAAATAGTGGAATCTGATTTAGTTCACTGTGTGAACCAAAGTTCGTTATGCGAGTTATCCATTGGCAAAAAAAGTACGTTATGCGCCGCACACGTTATCCTAGGTATCACTGTATTTTTAATTTTCTTGATTTTTTTTGTTATTTATTTGATAGATACAACAATTTATTAATAATCGCCTTAAATAATAAATTTTTGCCTCTTTAATTAGGAATGAAGATTGATAAATTGTTAGAAAGATAATTATCCCAATAAATGATTCGTCAAAATATTCTAAAAAATGAGCGAATGTCTTCTTTTTGGCGTAATAATTATTTAATCGCTATAAATTTCATAAATTTGATTAATTATTGAATATATAATTAATTTTAAGAATAATTACCGCCAAAATCCCAATTACTGGGTAAAAAAACTTGATTGAATAAATTTTGTCGTTTTTAGACCACATTCAATGGTCACCGGATGTAAAGTAAATTAAAGACACGTAATTTAAAAATCATTCTGTCCAAAATTTTCCTTAAGTAAGCGCTTTAAATTTATTTTGCTGAATTATACTTAAAAACTGTTCATGAAAAAGAACATTAATTTTGTTTGTGTTTAATGCCCATCCACTCTCTAAGAACACTTGAAATTGAGTGTTAATCAGGATGTGTCCTATTCCACGACTAGTGTTATCTTATATAAAATAATTTTAATTTGCGCAATGAGCGTGATTATGATCATCGCAAACACTGCATTTGTAAATAATATCAAGTTACATAAATAAAATTGGATTGATAATATACATTACGTTAATGAAATATGGCGTATGAAAATGAGATCCGATAAAAATATGTCCGAATTATCTGACACAAACCTATAACTTTGTGTCTTGACCAAACTAAAAGCATATAAAATTTTAACCATTTGATTTTCCGCTAAAATACGCCGCATGTAAATTTTTTGCGGTCCCACACCCTTTCTAATTGCAGATGCATCTGTTTTATAAGTCATGCAGAATGCAAGGTTATAAATTCAGCTTTAATTGTTAGGCGGCTATGTTGTGGTTGTTTTATCAGTCCTAATTTAAGCCATCCCTCGACTTAACATGTTCAATGTTGGTAAATAAATTACTGAAACATTTTTGATTAAATGTGACAGAAATAATGATAAGAGAGTGGAAATCAAGATTTCGATGCTCATATGATCTCTTACAACACACAAAAAACTGACGGTCAACAAAGTTCTCAACAAATTTTAATCTATGGCCAACCAGCTTCATTACAGAGAGAAATTGTAACTGATAAAGGCTCTTTTTTAGCAAAATCCCTTATGGTTGAACGTGAATTCTTATTTTTTTACGCAGATGAACAAGAAAAAATCGAGAAAACATTTAGCAAAACTAAGAACGATAGTTCTGAGCATCCTGGCTTTATGAATATGCTGGTTATACATTCTATAATGTTAAGCGTGATCACGTTAAGAGAATTAGGAAAAATATGTGTGATAGGAAGCATTCCGATATTGGTATTAAATAATTTCGTAGTTAAGTAACGCTCTGCTATTAACGTGGATCAACCTGTTCTGAATGTGTCATCGATTATAAAGTAAGGCGTAAATCAAAACAAGTGTGCCTTAGATCCAAGCTCAAAATGTGTCCCATATTTGAAAGCAATTTAAGCTTTCGATTTTTGTGGTAGTTGTACCAATGATTGGCGTATTTGGACATGTAAAAGTATGAGCCAATTTTTCATATAGAAAACGGCTTCTCAGTTCTTATAATCCGATAAATTGTAGTTGGAATTTCTTTAAGTGTCTTTTTGCTAACTGTGATGCTAGTTTTATATTGCATCTGTAGGAAGGTTCTTGATTTTATGATTTCAGATACACAAACAACATTTAGAATCTGCGCTTTTGGTAAAAGCTGGGAATATTTTGGCATTAAAAAATGATCAAATGCTACAGATAATTTTTAAATTTAAATTCTTCCTTTGATAGGATTAATATTCTCAATAATCTATTTTTTGTCAGATTAATTTAGTTAAGGGCTATTTAGTCGTTCTAAAGCTGTTTAACAGGCAGATAATATATTTTTCCAAACATTTTGCACAATCTTCAGACTAATCACCCTAGTTTAACGCTTAAACGTTACTTTCTTCACAGACGCACTAGTTATCTATAAATTGGTCGGATTTTCCACTGGGCAAAATTTAAATTGCAGCAATCGTAGCCTAGTTAATAGGGTCAATAATTTTACTATGAATCTGTCAGGTTGTTAGGGAGACAACATTCTTTTCTGGAAACCTATCTAGTGTTACATCTTATCATCAGTTGGATTTTAAATTATGCGAACACTTAGTTTTATTTATGCAAATTTGCGTGCGTATTAAAATAAAGGGATATATTTTCTGCTTTAAAGTGTTAATGAATGGACAAAACGATAATATCAAAGAAGCAATCGGTTATCTTACCTGGAACGTCGATAGCCACTGACCACTTGTGCCAGTGATGATTTATGTGTAAATTAGTTTATATACGATTTTAAATAAGTATTTTAATTCAGGCTATGTTATAAATCTATATACATCATGTTCAGCTTTAACAAAGTGCTTTTCATAAGTGAAGGAAAATTTGCATATTTACTTTTTCAAATAGAAAAAACCACTTAAAAATAATTTACTATTATTTAATAGAGTTATCTTTAGTAAAATAACGACAATTAAATATCCTCATAAAAGGAAAACCCTTTTTGTTACTAAAAATCAATTTTTACACGATTGAAAATCGATTATTCATGTTTGACGATCAATTGGATTTGTAGACAAAGGATACTTCGGATAAAAACGTTAATTATCGTGGACTAGTTTTTACGCGTGCTTTTTAGCAATCGCAACATTGGTAGCAGTCATGGTAAATTACTTTTCTACAGTAAAAAATTTTGAAAATGGTGACTTTTATGCTTGGTGGAATAAATTTGAGAGATGCCGAATAGCGTCAAATAAAACGATCGAGGAAGCCATGGTGATCCTTCCTGTGTACCTTGAAGGTGTTGCGCTATGTTTTTACGAGACAATACCCGAAAAGGAAAGAGGATCTTACGAGAAAATAGTCAAGACAATGAAGAACAGATTCAAGACTTCGCCATTGATTGCGGCGCAAGAGTTAGAAAATTGCAGTCATAATCCTGCTGAGTCTTTTGAAAATTTTGGCTATAGAATAAAAAGTCTCGTTGATAAAGCCTACCCGACTTTTGAGTGCGAAAAACTAAAAACGCTGTATTTAGAGCGCTTTACGAGAAAAATCAGTGAAGACCTTCGTGAAAAAGTAATCCTCGATCAAAGGATTGATACTATCGATAAAGCGGTTCAATTATGTGAAACTCTAAAAAGTATTCGCGAAATGAATCCACCTCAAGCAATTACCGCAACGATTGATAATACTCAAGTGTCAACTACATTAATGGAAATGAGCCAAATAATAGAAAGCTTGGCCAAGAAACTAGATGATTTATCAACTACTGAAAAAGAGGTGAATTTTGTGAGATCCCAAGCAAAACCAAAGAGAAGATTGGCAGTGCAGTGCTACCGGTGTGGAAAGTTTGGACACATATCACGTGAATGTCGGAACAGAAGATGCTCAAACCGAGAATTTGATCAAAAAAGTATTTTTTTCGATTTATTGTCAAAATCCAAATGATTATAATTTGCCGACAACGAGAATTGAAGTCAATAGAATTTCTGTTGAAGCAATTCTCGACTCGGGATCATCTGTTTCATTAATATCATTTGCACTTTTCAATCATAAATTTTCCGAATTTACTATATTTAGGGATGGAACGAAATTAAAAAGTGCACAAGCGTCAGCCATCGAAGTCATTGGTTATATAAACGCTTATATTAAATATAATAACTTTTCATCATACTTGAAACTTTTTGTCTCAAAAAATTTAATTAGAGACTGTATCCTCGGTTTGAACTTTCTGAACAAATTTAATATTGAAATGCACTTTGGAAATGATAATGTTGTCATGAGTATTTCAAACAACACCTAAGAAACAGATGATGATCCTTCCGAAATCCCAGTTTATAACAAAATTGAATTCATTTTACCGCCTACACCTTCAGATTTTTGTGAATTATTAGAGGAATTCAAAGACTTATTTTCGTCTGTTCCAGGTTAAACGAACCTG
The DNA here is from genome assembly GCA_038021265.1 of Cyprinella venusta. Classification (NCBI taxonomy): domain Eukaryota; kingdom Metazoa; phylum Chordata; class Actinopteri; order Cypriniformes; family Leuciscidae; genus Cyprinella; species Cyprinella venusta. The sequence continues at coordinate 20,320 of JBBNEX010000366.1, forward strand.
ATTTCGCATAAAATTGAATTTTTGTCAAATGAAATATGCAAAGAACCACCCAGACCTGTGCCAATTCATTTTCGAAACAAAATAAGTGATACGATCGAAAATCTTATAAAAAATAATATCATTCGCCCGAGTATGAGCCCATATTGTGCTTCAGCTGTTTTTGTCACGAAGAAAAACGGCGATGTTAGAATTTGTATTGACTATAAAAGGTTAAACAAAATCACAAAAAAGAATTCATACCCGCTCCCCTTGTTGTACGAAGTCCAAAACAGACTACTAGGTGGTGACACTTTAAGCACGATTGATCTTAAATCGGGATATTGGCAGATTCCTGTCAATATGAATGAAATTGAAAAAACGGCATTCTCCTTTGGAAATGAATTCGGGTTATTTGAATTTAATTACATGCCATTCGGCCTCATTGGTGCGCCAGGAACGTTTCAATGATTAATGAATCAAGTTTTTCGAGGAATCGACTTCGTGGCTGTATATATGGATGACATCATTGTATTCTCGCCAAGAGCATATGAATCACCTCAGAACTGTATTCAATCTATTATTAAAAAGTGGGTTGCGAGCCAATGGAGAAAAATCGATAATCGCAACTAATCAAGTTACATACCTTGGTTTTACCTTTGACAGGCATGGAATGAGACCCAGCAAAGAAAATACTCGAAAAGTTAGAGATTATCTAACGCCAACATCATGCAAAGAAGTGAAGCAATTTATGGGCTTAGCCAATTATTATAGACGTTTCATTCTTAAATTTTCAGAGATTTCCAAACCCTTGTATGAAATATCAGAAAATATCGATTGCTTTAATTGGAATTCAGCATGTGAAAAAGCTTTTAAGGATTTAAAGAATCTTATTTGTAGACAGCCAGTTTTGGCATATCCAAACGCCCAAGTAGAATTCACCGTATCAACAGATGCTAGCAATTCAGCGATTGGAGCTGTTTTAGAACAAAACGGTCATCCAATTGTATTTGCTTCCCGTGTATTAAACAAGGCAGAAAAGAACTATTCAACTTACGAATTGGAATGCTTGGCTATCGTATTCGCATTAAAAGAGTTTCGTCAATATCTTTTGGGAAGACGGTTTAAACTTTTTTCCGATCACAAGCCTCTTGAATGGATTCTAAACAACTAAACTCGTAACGGGAGAGTGGGTCGATGGGTGATACAATTACAGGAGTTTGATTTCGATGTTTTTTATCGAAAAGGGACTCATAATGGAAGTGCAGATGCCCTATCGAGGCTGAACTTTCTTACAGAAATCGAACCAGCTCTATCTTTTAAAGAAATAGAAATTGATCAGAAAAAAGACCCCACTTTGAATAATATAGTAAAAAGAATCAAGAATAAAAATTGGGATTTATGCGATAGTCAGAATAAGAACAAGATCAAACGATTTAAGCAAATATCTCATCAATTAGTATTTTATGGAGGAGTTTTATGTCGAAAGTATTCTTTTTCTATGGAGCACGATCAAAAAATGTATCCCATTATTCCAGATAGTCTCAAACGAAAATTTCTATCCTTTTGCCACGACACATTATCAGCCGGTCACTTTGCCCAGGACAAGACATATGATAAGCTTAGAAACCTATGCTATTGGCCAGGAATGCGAACAGACGTTGCGGAATACTGCTAGAGTTGTCTCAAAGGCTGCGAAGCTTCTCGTCAAAAAACCTTTATGCCTTTACAGCCAATGCTAAGTGGGGGTCCATTTGAAACAATATCAATCGATATTCTAGAGTTGCCAATATCAGGAAATTTCAGATACGTCCTGGCAATACAAGACTATTTCACAAGATGGCTTATCACAGCACCTCTTCACGACCAATCAACGGAGACATTATCACAGAACTCACAAAAGTATTTTCACAGCACGGTTTTCCGAATAAAATTCAGTCAGACCAGGGAAGAAATTTCGAATCATTTTCATATAAAGCAATGTGCAGCGCTTTTGGAATAAACAAATCAAGAACGACATCATATCACCCTCAGGCGAATGGGCTAGTTGAACGTGCGAACAGATCAATATTGTCAATGCTGAGAAAAGTAGGAGAAGAAGAAGCGTGGCACAAAATATTACCTATCATAACATACGCGTATAATAGTTCTAAACAATCGACGACAGGAATTACTATTTGAAGCTCTCTTCGGAAGACCTCCAAGAAACATCATACTGAAAGAAAACAACACATATAACGATATGATATCTCATTTCTACGGGCAAAAAATCAATCTTGCTAAGATTCACGATATAATTGAAATAGAACATACAGAAGCTGCCCAAACCCGAAAGAACTATTTCGATATTACGAATAATGCCAGCAATAAGAATTATCATAAAGGAGAACGAGTTTTAAGAAGGATACCTACTAGGAGCAAGATTTCAGCATCATGGGAGGATGGGTGGATAGTGGAAGAAGATAAGGGGAAAATAATTAAAATAACCCAATCAAATACAAAAAAGTCCATGGCGGTGAGCAAAGACAGGGTTAAACGAGACCCCACAATAGCGGTTCCAATAATAGAGCCTTACCAGGACTGGGTCACGCCACAACAATCTGACAGCGAAGAAGAAGCGCAAACCAGCACTAGCAGAAGTAATGTTCGAACAAGAAAACCACCACTACGATGTGGAAACCCACTAATATGGAGTCAAACCAAAACGGGGAGAAATGTAGACAAATATACTTCGGATACAAACGTTAATTATCGTGGACTAGTTTTTACGCGTGCTTTTTAGCAATCGCAACAGATTTATAAAGTATTAATTAATTGAAACCAAATTTTAAAATAAAAGACTCAAATGAGACCGTTTGGCTCTTTAAAACAGAAATTATAAATTTTCGTGAGACTTAAGGAATTCGGAAATAAAGATTAATATCGATAGTATTTAATCGATATCAAATTTATAAATTAGGCCACATGCGGTAGTACTAAGTGATCAGTAACGACACTTAGACTTGTTTATTCATCAAAATTAAGTTCATAATGAAAGATTACAATACTCGAATGAAATTCACCGTGACTGCAGTAAAATATCAATTTTTAAATAATTGGTAAAATAAGAAAGCTCTTCTCAGCAAATCGCTGAAATCTTGATGCAAGCATATCGTCAGCTTTAGCATTAATCAGAAAAATTAAATTAAGAAATGAAATCATTATCAAACCTGACACGAAAAGTCATTTTAAGAGATGCAAACGATATTAAAACCTAATTATCAATAAATCTTGTCGAAATAATTTTATAAAATTAACAGGAGGGAAACTGAATTTCTAGAATTGTGAATAAGCAAAATCAGGCTCACAATCCACTGTTTATACATCAAAAGTATTCACATCAAAGATACTTTAATGGATAAAAGTTGAAAGAAAATTAGAGAATACATATAATTTGAGATAAAAGCTCTGATATAATGCAGCGAGATAAAAAACACTCTCATAAATTCTGGAAAAAAATTGATGTGCAATCTACACATACGAAAAAAGTATGGATGGTCAACTTGGGGTTTAAATTTTGTATTTCTCAACCTGCTAATCAACTAATAAATATATCCTGTGGGGCGTCTATGACTATCGAAGGTGAAACAGCCTTTTTCATACTGTCCAGATCGATGAATTCCCTAATAATTCCGTATTTTTACAATAAACGGACGTGCTATTTATCTTAGTAAATAAGCTTTGTTCTCGCATATAATGCACAAATCTCTTTCACGAGACCGATAAAAAACATTTTAAGGGCTTTTTAATCGGTTTTAATTTTTTCTGCCAAATTTTCAGCAATTAAACGAAATGAAAATTACTATAAAGGGCAAAAAAAATTTTTAAAAAGCAAATTTTAGTAATTTAAAAATCAAGATGCATCGAAACATTGGGCATGTAATTTATATCCCAACGATGTGTCCCATAATTTGTTACGATATTATCGAAATATTAGAAGATTAGTAATTATTGGATATGTAATAGAACAATTTTTAAATCAAATATTGACTAAACTTTATGTTTTTTCAAATAATTTAAGTATAAATTTAATTTGGAACCAATTATGTCTATGCTTCTTAGAAATGCTAAATACAACGAAACCTTACACAGAGAGCGAAAGCCGCTCGCGGCATCTCGGGCCTAGTCGTTACACGCAACACGAGGGTTTACTGGGTGTGGAAAATGCCAAGTCCTACACTACCAGAGTTGGTCGTCTCTGGTGTCTAAGCAATGAAGGAAGTATAAGCGAGGACCGCGATCCGGACCCTAAATCCCAACGGTAAAGTCTCTAAAAAGCTAGTGATCTGGGTTTCAGCAGAGAGACCTAAGGTACCGTGAAAGATTCTCTCAGGCGGTTTGAAAAAAAACTAAACCTTACACAATACATAATTGAGATCGCCAAATAAATTTCAAAATATTTGCAACATATTTTTTAAAATTATGATTGTAAATTTCCTCTTTATTTTTTATGGCCAAATAAACTGAAAATTGCCAATTATATTGAAAAGTCAATAAATAATTGCGCAAATATTTATAGAAATATTTTTTAAAGATAAGCCAAAAAATCAAGACCTTGCCTTTTTTAGGCAAAAGTAGCATTAGGATAAAATATTCCTGTTTGAGTAAGTTTTTTAGTTAAAAATTATATTAAGTAATAATTACGGATAAAAATTCTTTTTGATGGGACAATACAAGTAATAGCCTATTAATGGATAAAAATGTTGCACTAGCTTAAGAAATGCATTAATTTAGATCTTTTATCTGCAAAGAATAATTTTTAACAGAACAGCAAAATAAAAATAAAATTTTGATATTTAATGCGAAAGCGAATCAGGACATTTTGGCGACGCCGATTTGGCGATGGGACATTTTGGCGATATAAATATTTTAGGAAGTTAATTTGAATTATTTATAAATTATTTTTTTTATGTAATCCTGATTTAAAAGTAGAGATGGACAAAATTTATCTTGAGTGTAACTACAAATTTGATAAAGTTGGGAATAATTATATAAAGTTATTGATATATATTTATATGATAAAAAGGACATTCTGGTAATAAAAATAATTGATTTAGTTATTCTAATATGCAACAAAAAGACAAATTACATATTTGGCGTCCGAATACAGAAAAAAACTAACCAAACATTTACCTCGTCCTCTATTTAGAGACGAAATATTACCCCAATCTAGGTGCAAAAAAAATTTTTGCCCCTTACAATTATTGCAAAACAGCTTGATTAATAATAGGGGAAGGATAAATTAGGTATATTTTAAATTAATTATCTTGCTTAAAGAAAATAAAGTCTCTTTGCAATCTTTACAGACTTACATATATATAGGAGCTTTTGAAATCTCTGTTTGCGAATAAAGACCAAAAATAAATTCATTATGAAGCATCGTTATACACATCGGATAAAGTAAGTGCTGAATCTTCAATTTAATTTTTGAGATGCATTTACAAGAATACAGGCAAACAGCCCGTAAACAACCTCTTGTAATCTTCACTAGAAAAGTAATAATTGTTGACGAATACTCATATGGAAGCGAGCCGTCAAAATTGAAGTTTCTAAAAATTTAAAGGTCCAACGAGAAAAAGTCATGCCCAATAATTAAATCCCAATCAGCATGTTGAAAACCGCTATTCAAGAAGTAACACTAAAAATTCTTGGTCGGCTAACTAACAAACATGCTGTTAGAAAGCTTGTTGAAAGAAATATGAACCAAGTTTTAAATGAAATTTTAATCGACAAATTTTTCACAAATAACAATTAATAGCCAAAATCAAATAAAGATACCATCACACGGATCAATCGAGTCTTTTTTGATTTATAATTCTATACATAATGATGTTAAACAAATATTAATTTTTGGGAAAAAAATAATGCTGTTTGGTCAGATCGAATCTTAAAAATTTTCTGCGATGGAACGATCAGTATCTCGCCAAAGCTATTTTCTCAAATATGTTATCCTTCCAATAAGAGGTAGATTTATAATTCAAACTTAATACTTCTTCTTATTAATTAATGGCAACAAACAAATCTGCTTATGCTTGAAGCCATAGAAAACAAATCGTCGAGATTTCATCACTTTTAATGGTATGGATTATTATTTGGCAGAAGGGAAATATGTAATAACAACTTTTGCTTAAATTCAGTTTTTATTGATTTCCTATTTACATAATTTATAATTGATAGAAAATTTTCAAAAACGGACTTGCAAGTCCCTGAAATAGTGATGCTGACTTTGCTTCGACTGTAAGGATGATTGCTGATTAATTTTTGTAGCTATAACCGACGCAAAAACCTCTTTCAAAGCCATTAAAGTAAGTTTTCAAACTTAGTTATTACCTAATCTAAAATGGTTTGAATACTAGTAAATATGTCGCCCAATAATCAATCGACAGAGAAGAGTCGAAATTTTTGTCCAGAGATTTCGTCAGCAGACCAACAAACACTTGCTAAGCAACAAAGCACAAACAATTTCCCAGAAGTCAGACAAAGACAATCGAGCTGTAAATTAGTAATGGCTGATCCGGCAATAAGGAAATTCGTAGATGCTATCCGTTGTGTTACATGTTGGGAAATATCTTCTATACTAAAAATTTCTCATAGGCGATTGTTTGATCTCTAAGAGTCTTCACTAAGATGACATAAGTGACAGAAAACATCGAATAGTGCTGTCGTACTAACAAAAAAATTTACTTGAATACCAGAGAGGAATAATCATAATTTCCTAATGACATAGCTAATTTATTTCATTAAAATAATCCCGCTTTCAAATATTCTTATTGGCTTGATGCCTAATAAGAAATATAAATGAAATAAATTTGAAAATCGATGGAATTGTCTCTAGTTTAGTAAATAAGGTCAATTTATATTTAAAATGTAAATAAGAAGGCTTTAATAGTGATTAAATATTAATGATACCTTAAAATAATAATTAAAAATCAAATTTATATAAATATTTTCTTTATCGCCAAAATGTCCCGTCGCCAAATCGGCGGCGCCAAAATGTCGCGTACCGATGCGAAAGGCATCATTAATTAGCGATTAATTACGATTTTTTGAAAAATGACTATTTACATCCAATCACGGATGCGTCAATCTCATAATTGCCATTCTTATCAAAAATTATTTATAAAAATTTTGAGTAATTTTCGTTTTCTTTTTATGCGTGTTGATCATCATGAAAAAGATAAGCCTATTAGTTAGAGATCCTTTCCCAATCTTCTAATATGATTCATTAATATAAACTAAAGTCCCAAATAGATCATTTTAATGGTAACTATTGTAAAGACAACGCAAAGTAAACTAAAACTTGACACACTAAATAAGGGCGCCGCCCGCCTAATTATACTATGCTACAATTATAGCATTTTGTGACCGACAACCTATAAAATATTCTCAAAAAATAAAGTGGTCTGATTAAGATCATTATAATGTATACTTAAACAATAGTTTCTTATAAAATTCTATTTCTCAACTAAATTTGAGTTTGAATATATTGCTTACGAATTTGTATAATTCATCTTTCTCGATTTTAAATCTAGTGATTTTTGGGAATTTAAATATTAATGAGGTAGAACGGATTTTTTAAGGACCGATTGTAACAATAATTGCTTCGATAGCTAGATTTAGCTAATTTACAAAAATTAATTTACACAGTTGTAAATAATTTTGAATGAATTTATGGAATCTTTTAAAATATACGTAGTCTAAATATTTTATTTCAAATTTAAAAATAAATTTTTAAGAATTACACTCTCGGTTTGAATATTATTCAAAATTAAATTTATATCGATGTCGTGATGAATTTTCAAAAATTTTAACCGCATTACTTTATGACAAATCCTCAATACAAAAAGTAAAATCGTGCGCACAGGCATGCCCACTCAATTATTATTGATTTGGAGAATCATTTTAAGGATGTCAACAGTCACAAGTTGAAAGTCTGTGGAAAGCGTAGATAGTAATAACATTACTTTAGAAAATTTTTCACTTTGTGGATTAAATACATGTAATTTTTATCTAAGCAATAAATTTTTAAAATTAGACTCGCTTCTAACTTGACCAACTAGACTTAGCTCATAAAGATAATGATATTTACAATACAAAAAGAGATATTCAATAACATAAACAATGAATGGTATTACAATTTTATTTATTTCAAATATGATTTGTTTTTACTACTTAACGAGTCATTTTCTAGGTCAGTTTAGCACACAGGTAATTCATAAATGGAGAGTTGAACAGGAGCCAGCTAGACTTAATATTTCAATCACAAATCAATTTATCTACATTTGACTTTTTATTGATGGAAGTTCGGTGACCAATTATTAAGATCCATCCTTGGCGTCCTTCTGCTCTGGAATATCAAAGGTCTTAACATTTTTTTGTTTGAATATTTTTATCCTTTTTTCACATTTATTCTGGCATGGACTTATGTAAAAATTGATTAACATATGTAAATGATCCGTTTAAAGCATTAATTCATCAGTTTTTATGGCCTCAAAAAATGTCTAACAAAAATGGCTGAAGATATTGAGCATTTAAAAATAAATAAAACCAATAGTTACGATAAAAGATGTAATAAGTAAAACATGTGTTGTAATTATATATTACATCGGATTGTTATTTGGATTTGATGAATTACGCTCGATCGATAATCATTTTGGTCAATATTCTATTATTGATGAACCAAATAAAAGGATTTCACAATTTTAACCAAGATAAATGGGAATTGCCAAAAACTTCGCCACTTCGTCATATTAAGTATCAACAAGGAGAAGATACCAACGTTCCAAAGATTATTCTTGTATTTGCCGTATATTAGTATTAGAAATTACTTTCTAATAGCACTGGGCATGAGAAAATGATATCGGGTATAGATGAAGAAAACAAGCAAGTTTTCGTAGTCACCTATAATGAAATGGATAATTCAACAGGAAATCATACATTCTATAAAATATCTCTTGAAAGTGAAGATGACGAGATTAAACAATTTCCTGAGGATCCAGAAATGCTTCATTTCGAAAAAATGATTGTTGGAAATTCATGTCTGTTATTACTTGCTCCCAAAAACAATATCCTTGCCTTAAGTTTAGATGGAGGGTTAACATGGGAAACTAAAAGATTTCTTTTTAAAATTAACGATGTCGTTTTCAATCCAGCAAATGGTAATGAAATGGCGCTAACCTCTTCAAGCAATAATGTTATTCAATTTAAAGATTTTTAGCTGTATTTTGCACAGATCAAGGATAGCAGTATAGAACTTGAACTCCTTACCTATTCTTTACATAAATTCGCTTGGTCAGCGGTAAATATAAATTCAGGTCTCCAAAATCATCGTATTTATATTTTCTAGAGAGTGAGTTGCTTATCTCCATCAATTTAAGAGTCAATACGCAATGGTCAAATGAATATTCACAGATATAAAAATTCAGAGCATTCAACGATTTTAATGACCGAAATAGAAGATTTCAATCTGTTCGAAGATTACATTTGGATTGTTAAAAAGGTCTTATGCAGTTGTTGAATAAAGATTGAAGGGAAAAATTGTTTATTCATAGGAAAAGAGCAATCAGAGTTTAAAAAAGCGAAATTTCCAATACATTTGAAACCGAAGGTGTTTTTTTAATTAAACTTAGAAATTTGTGGTGACTCATATCGCATCAGAAGAAATATTTGTTGTCGTTGTTAATGAAACAGACAAAATTCATATATATTCTGCATATCTCTTAGACCTAATGTTTTCAAGAATTTTCGATAAAGTCGGAGACTATAATGAGTAAAAGTTATTTCATCACAGTGAATCTAAAAAAATATGCTCCAACGTGATTGCTTTTTCGTCTTTTCCTGGTCTTATTATGATGAATAAAAAAAAAGAGGAATATAATCCTTTCACCGCTGTTTCTTATAACCATGGAATTAAATTCCATAATATAAATTTAAAGCCTGAACAGGGTGATGCATGTTCGGAAGTAATCAAATTATACAAAATCAGTATATTTGCACTCTAGAGTTTAATATGGAATGTTCGGACAGTGAGACAATTAACTCTATCATTTACGATAAAGAATATCCGTTAGCCATGGTGGCATACGGTGTGACTTTAGTATTCATAAAATAGGTAAAATATATTTTGGAGAAATTGGTTTTTTATATTACTCACTTATTTCCGACGATGCGGGTCAAACTTGGAACACTGTTAATGTAAATATTCTATTTAGGCTCCACATTTAATAAAAAAAATTTACGTTATGCATCATGCCTCCGTGTTAGTCGGATTACCTTACGAATTGAGAAGAATATTGTAATTTTTTGACAATTTATTTCAGTTTAGCTATGATATGGGCCATAGTTGGGATTTATACTGGCTTGAGGAAAAACCGCTTGTGACAATAAAATTTTATAAGATCAAACCATATGCGGCAATCTTAATTCTTTTCGACCAAAAAGCTGGGGATTGGTATTCTCTTAAATTAGATTTGCTACCTATCCTAAGTAAGACATTGTTCTAATAAAATGAAAATAAATGTAATGAATCTGACTATGAGAAATTTACCCCAGGACTTACAAGTGATAGTCAATGTTTTCAAGGACTAAAAGGATTCACTTACAAAAGAAAGCACAATGTTAAATGCCAAAGCATCTTTAACGAGTTGCCAGTAATACAACCTATCAAATGCCCATGTACTATAAATGATTTTACATGGCAAGGCAAAAAAATTTATTTTCAGTGCCTTTGGGTATTATTTGTGGCAAGGAGAATGCATTAAAGACCCAGATGACGAGATTGAAGGACCCACAGATATTTGCCAGCCAGGAGAAATTTTTTTACTACCATCAAAGTTTTAAACACTTATTAAATAAAGGATTAAAAAAAATATCGCTGACACTTGCGAATCCACTGATATTTGGAAGGATCAAGAAACTGATATTTGTGGATTTACACGTAAGCAAAATAAATAAAATAAAATTAGATAAAGATGATTCTGTTTCCATATTAATTGGGTCTACGCTAAAATATTCTCGTATAGATTCATTTCGAGGAATTAATTTTGTAAAAGTTCCAATACCTTTATTTCACCATCAACATATTAATTCATACGGAATTGATTTTTTACTTAAATGTCTTTATCTTTCAAACGCCTCAGGTATTGTTCAAATATGCTACGGCGATCATGGAAAGGCTTATCATCATGAAGAAAAAATGTTCGTCAGAGATAAATCAATACTTGGTTTTAAGGTTGATGAGTTTTCTCATTCGATATATTATTACAATAAATCGTCAATTACCGTAATCAGCGAAAAAAACCGAAAAAATAAAATTTTATTATCTTCAAATAACGATATAACTTATTTAAATATATTTCCTGAAAATGGGTCAATACGTCATGGTAATATTTAGAATGCTATTTTATGGAATTATTGTCGATATGCAGGAATCAAAAAAATATCAACTACTTGTTAATACATTATCTCTTGAAAATAAAGATACACTTAAATTTGATCAGCCCATATTATCTGTTTCTTACGACCGAAGCAGCAGCCAATACTATATTTATACTGAAAAAACGCTTTACATTTTTAATGAAACATTTTATTTGTTGAAATCGGTAACCTGACAAATTTAATTTAAGGAATTTCATCTAAACACAAAAATAATAGATTCTCTTGTTTTAGACGGTCAAGAACAAATCATTACAGAATCAGGAATAATAACAAATTCAGGATTTATTTACACAAATCACATTTCTCATGGATTATTTCATCTAAAGCCCCGTGAAGGTTAATTTACCAAGAATAAACTCAGATGTCAAAGACCAGTGCCTTCTGGCCACATGTGATACATTTTGCTACAATATTTATCCGAATAAACACGAATGTGGATGTCCAAACGATATGGTTTTGGACAAAAATTTAAGTAATTGTGTATGCGATCCTTCAAAACCTTACTGTTCCTGTATTAACAATATATTGAAATCCAGACTGTAATGAACACGAGTTTAACTGTTCAAATGGCCGATGTGTTGAGGATAATGTTAAATGTAATGGAGTAAACGATTGTGGAGATGATTCGGATGAAAAAAATTGTCGAAAAAGTAAGTGACACAAAGACTAATAGAATGTGGGATCGATGAGATTTTATGTGATGATGACAGTTTTTGCGTAGATTATGACAGTATTTGTAATGGTGTTGAAGATTGTAAGGATAAAAAAGATGAAATAAACTGTCATAGAAGTATAAAATTTTTCTTGATGTAGCTATTAAATGTAAAACCGATGAATTTCAATGCGCAAATGGTCTGTGCATACCTAATTTCAAATACTGCGATAAAATACTTGACA
>JBBNEX010000099.1:0-63391 GCA_038021265.1 Cyprinella venusta
TCTTAATTAAAACTAACCTTCATTTAAAAAAAATAATAATCAAATATAATATAAGATAAAAGAGAGATGAATTTATTATTTATCATTTTTAGCTGAAATTATTAAATATATTTCAATCTATACAAATTCTGAAAACAATTGAATCGATATTGTATCAAAGATCATTAACGAATTTTATGAATTATATTAAATCAATTTTATGAATGATTCATAAAAATTTTAAAGAAGATGGATTCTGACTATAATATTATATAAAATATGTTTAACATACAACTAATATAAGATGGTCTTATTTATTCTAACGAACGTATTTTCGCTTGCATTGTTATAATAATTAAATAACATGTAAATATAAACATCACAATATTAAATATTGTGTTTAATAAAAAATTAATTTTACTGAATATTAGATATTTCAAATTAAAGTGGGCAAACAACATATTTCATTATGATAAGTTACAAATTTTACTTCAGTGAAAAAACAGTGGAAATTTTTAATCCCAATCAAATAAAATTAATTCGTTGTTTTAATTTGTTATAAGTCTTGAATGAATATTTTTTCTTCAAAAGATTAATGACAAATTGAGTCGAACAGATATTGAATATTTGATTTAGGCCAATAAAATTGTACAATTATATTTGACATTGTATCTAACGAATGTTTCTAGATTAATAATGCAACATAAATTATAATTTATGAAATAATGATTTCGTGTTTTAAGATCGTTATATCCAAGAAACTTTTTCATGGCTTGAATAAATTACGTGATAAGAGATAACCAACGCTTCTAAATACAAACGACAATAATAAATAATTTATGCATGTTTTTTTTAATTCGATATGAATTAAAATTTTAGGCGTTAATTTTTCAAATCTGGCTAATACTAAGCACAATAGGCTACTTTATTTTTACATTTATGAAATATTACCATGTAAATATCTCAGGTTTATTAATATATTTTTTTTTGATGTAAACATAAAATTATATTTTACACGAAATTAAAGAATAAAAATACAAAATCATATGCCTATTGGTTAAATTAGAGAATTTAACGTTTTTTAATTATTCTAATGAAATAAAATTTTTCTATCCTTATTTCAGTTATTCTGTCATATCTTGATATTTTATACCTGCAATTCGTAAAGAATTCAGAAAAAATATTTATTCGTTATTAATTTATCAACTCAATCAAAGTTAGCCGAAAAAAATACTAAAAATTTTACGAATATTTGATCAAATGGTCCTGTGATATTATCAACTCATCAGCTCGATACTATTTATTTTATGTGTAAACTATAAATAAGTTTGCACAGGCTTACAAATCTGCGTAATAAAATTAAATTTCTCATTCTTATTTCTAATCAATGCTCCTTAAAAAAAGAAGAATAATTTTCTATTTTAATTTGGCTACATTTTTTTGAATAAAATTCCTCTATGGTAAATATAATTGCTAATGTTAATAGAATACTCGTTAAGTCATTTGATTGAAATGAATCTCGTGCAAAATCTTTACATTTATTTTATATTAAATTTTTTTCATAGATTTTAGGATTATTTTCTATGTTATGGGCATGCGAAAGAAAAAAAGTTTATTGGACGATATAAAATATTTGTAATTAATATAAAAATATACGACTACGATGATGAAATATTTGTCTATGATAGTATATTAAAGGCATTTTTTAAAATTCGAATAAAGTAAGAAGCTTTAACGATATAAGAATTTATTCATTAAAACCAGCTTATTTTAAAATAACGACATCTAGTCATCTGATTGAGTACCATACTTCTGTAGAACTGCATAGTGGGTAATAACTTCAAACTTATTTTTTGACAACTATTTCTGATATTCAATATTAAAAAAGGAGAAAAAAACATCTTAAAATTTGATAATATATCAATGAATGAAATCTGCCCGTCATATGTAAAATGCTACATGTATGATCAAATATCTCAAATGCATAACGTTTACGTAAATTATTAAAATGATATAGGGTGGACATCTTACGAATCTGATTATAACTACCGAACTTAAACAAGGAAATCGAATTTTAAATCCAATTTGGAATTTTTACGATTCCACGCTTCAAGGTGCGGAGAAAAAGTCGATAACAAGATACTCCATTGTTTCAACAATACCTCTTGGGAAATTTGAAATAAAATTTCGGTTTATTTTTATAATTATTTCAGTCAGGAAATGCGACACTATTACAAAACGCGAGAATACTCTTATTCATTAATATCAAAAGAGATTAAAAATGATGATAGTGAACAATGCACAAACGAGTGTAAAATAAATTATCCCGATTGTAACAGTAAGAATTTTGACTTCATTTAAATCATTTTATTGAATTAATTTGTCTATTAACAAACGAAAAGTACTTTTACATGAATAATTTTCACGCTATTTTATATTTGTAACAGTATAAATTATTAAAATGAAAACACGTTGATATTGACAGCCATTAAAGTCTGAACTTTAACTCAGAATAATTTTTTAATTTGATTTCAGAGTTATTATTTTTATACCATAATTAAACTCCCAAATTAAAGAAATACTCTGACTATTTTAGGATCAATAAAAGCTGATGACCATTTTTAAGATTTACAGGCGGTATTGATTTGACACGGCTTAATTGAAAAAAATGTGATTCTTTTTAAGATCTAAATATTGCTAAAAATTAAATTAGCTTTCGAGTCGAATATAATCAGAGTATTAATTATTTGATTGTTAAAGTATCATAATATTAAAGAAATCATGCATATTTTTAAACTTCGGTTATCATATTCGAGTTAAAAATAGTTTACATCATTTTAATATTTATTCATAACAAGTTAAGTTTACATGATGATATAAGTAGATTTCAGATAAATGATGATACCTTAGTATTATATTGTGTTAACACAGTGATACATCGCTAACGTACGCATCAGATAACTTCTCCTGCGCATAACGTACTTTATTTTTGCTAATAGATAACTTGCAAAATGAACCTTGATTCGCGCATTGAACTTAATCAGATTTCATTTTATCGTTAAAGCGCGGGTGTTTTTCGTGAAATACCATTTGTTCTTGTGATCGAACGATATCAGCACACAAAATTGTTTTGAACTAAAGTAATAATTTTTTACTCAACATACAAATAAATTTTTGTGTTTTTGTATTTTAGTACAAAGCTAGCTTTGTTTAAAGATCATTTCACATAAAGAACTTACTTATATGACGATTAAGTACGTTATGGGAGAAATCGCTGTATACATATATTTTTTTTCTGAATTTAATACAAGAAAATTTTAGGATTAAATGAGCAAAGTTAAATAGTTCTTTCAATGATGAAGAATTTTATTTTTTATCGCAGTAGTCAAATTTTAAATCATAAAATTTTTTCCTCACTATTAAGCTGCCATCTAAACAATATGAGCTTTTATCGACGATATCTGAAGCAAATTAAAAAAAATTTTTTCCCCATTTTCAAAAATTGTCTGATAAATCTAAATTAAAAGCAAGATTATATTAACAATAAAGCTAATTTAACCAACCATCTAAGATATTGCTATTGAAAATGTCGATCTTGAAATTCAAAATATCCTAGGTCTAATGACGAATAATATACGTATTAGAATACTATATCGGCGCTATTTTTACATCAATGACGCAAAATTTTTTAAATTCTTGATTTTAGATTAAATTTTTTACAATTTTTACTTTTATAAGTTATGTTTAGAAAAATGAAGCTAATTTAATGCTTTTGTAATTTTTTTGTAAATGACACAATATTTATGCTAATTAGATATTTCGAGGGGAAATTTTCGACAAAGACTTGAAATATATTTTTGATTTGCTGTATTTACATATATGGATATTGGTTCTGTTTTGCGACTTTAATAAAAATAGCATATTTTTAAATTGAGGAACTTCCTTAATACGCAGTACCATTTTAATATTTACCTAAAAGATGAGTATCTTCTATAAATGATAATTTATAATAATAAATTAAGCTTTGATAAATCTTTAAATGGTTGAAAGCATAAGTTGCTTAATTTATTCTCAATTATGTATTTTACGGTCAGATATGTTAAACTAATTATTTATAATTCTGCTTACGTATGAGTGTAAATTGAATTCATGAAAAATTTTTATTAACTCCAAAAAAATACACACGTTGACGATATTAGTCTTCGCAAATTTTTTATTAAATTTTTTTTCATGATAATTAAAGTTGACATATGTGGAAATACCCCATGCGTAAACAGCGAATCTAAATCTAAGAACAAGGACATCATAGTAAGCTTAAAGTGTAATAAAAAAAGGAGGCAAAAAAATATTGTATTTGCAAAGATGGATATACCGGAAAATCATGTGATATATATTCTCCATGTGTAAATTGCAGGATGAAAAGGAATAAAGGTAATAGGAAATGCAGATATGGATGGTCAGGACATTTGTGTACACAACGAAACTGCTTAGGAATCACGAAATGTCAAAATGGATGTATGTTAAATTTTTAAAAAATAGATTGTGCCGTCGAAAAAAATATAAGAAAGTGTATCTGCTTTGACAAGCATACAGTTGGAGATCTATGTGAAATTAATTGCACAAAATATTGTATTAGCGGCATTTGTGAAATGCATGAAGTATATTTTTAAATCTGATTTTGAAGAAAAATATAATTTGTCAAACAAATGAGAATGATTTACAAGAATATCAGAATTTAAATCTTAACATTTACATAGATGATCAGTATATCATCGAGAATTCCCAAAACCACCATATTATCCATTTCTATAAAACATATAACATATTCGATTGTAAGAATATCTATAAAATTTAGTTGATAAATATCTAGAAAGTCGCACCGAAAATTTTCTCATAGCAGGAGCAATATTCGTCGTGTTTGGATTTTTAATATCAATGATGATTCGAATCTCTAAATCTGTTATATATATGATTCCTAAGCTTGTTTTATATTTTTTTTATTTAGAAATCCATGTTTGAAAACGATCATTCGGATGAAAGTTTAAAAAGTAAAAAGTTTTTCGTTTTATTAGATGAAATTATGACAGAAATCGTTGAAAATATGATTCTACAACAAGATTTAAAGTCGGAGGAGAATTATTACGAAACGATATTTCCATTTGATGACTGAAGTATGTTTAATGTATGAAAAATTATCTCAGAATTTACATAAATCTTTTATAATTGGTTTTTATTAATAATTTAAAAACAAAAATAAAATATTTTTTGTTTTTTCAGGATTCATCTTTCCAATTTTTCTATCTAAACGCATGACTTAAATGGAAAATTTAAATAATTTGAGCGCGAAGAACAAGCTCAGATCATTTTTTCGTTTAAAAAATAATCTTTTCAATTATTTATGTGGTTAATGTATACAATTTTTTTATTTAACGATGTGAATTAGATTAATAAAATGAAATGGTCAATAATATATTTTATATTTAGAGTTTATGAGAAATTCCCAATAATTTATACAATTTAACATTTATCATTGTGAGCAGGATAAATTATGTCATAATAGTTCTTTTGATGATCATGAAATTAAATTTGAAGCGTTCACATCAGCACTTTGAATTTAGGGAGAACAGTTTAAATATCGCTTGCGCGCACATAATAAGTGCAGCTTTAATGCTATTTTATGATAAATTATAAGATTATTAAAGAAAATGATTTAATATTATAGAAAAGATAACATTAACTTTATAAAAATGATCTAATTTTTGTCTTATAATTCTCAATCAACATGATAAGAAATAAGAAGAGGAAAATAAAAACTTCAAGAAAAAACGAAGATATAAGAAATACGTAAAAAAAAAGATATAACTGTTTTTAGCGCATACTGGAGAAAAAATTCAAAGAAAGTTAAACTTAGCATAAAAATTTCCATTTTTGATAGCATATGTGGAGTTAGTGAGAGAAAAAACTAAAAACCACCTTTACAAAACTAAATATAGATAAAAGAACGTAAAATTAATACATTCATATTGCTTTGTCGAAAAATCTATCGTTGATGTAACTTCTAACATAAAAAGAAAATTTTTAATCGACAACTGAAACTAATACAATTAATCACCAATGTGAACATGAAAATAGATTAATAAATAGCAAAAGAAGTGGATTAGTATTTTATGCAAATAAGAAAAAAGACAAACGAACCAAAGATAGACAAAAAAATAGAAAAAAAATGATCTGTTTTTTACCTGGCTACATATTAATATTGTCTATCATCTGTGTTCTTATTTATTTTTTGGCGTGATTTATTAAAAAATAAGGACGCAATATAAATTTAGAATTAAAAATGATTTTAGATACAGTGATACCTCGCATAACGTACTCAATTCGTTCTTGGAGTAAGTACTTTGTGCGAAACCAACGTTATGCTAAGCATTCTTAGTACTTAAATAAAATAACGAAAAAAATAAATTTTTATTTGACAAAAAAATAAAAACCTCGGTTTTTAGCAATTTTGTCTGTTGATATCGTTCGATCTCAAAAATAAATGGCAAATCATGACTAACACGCGCGCTTAGGAGAAATAATGGAATCTGGTTTTTTTCGCTGTTCGAGGCAAGGTTCGTTATGCGATCAATCTATTAGCACAAAATAAAGTACCTTATGCGCAGCGTACGTAATCTGAGGAGTACGTTATGCGAGGTATCACTGTAGATTAAGAGGTTTGAGTTTCTTTTATTAACAGTGATATCTATTTGACATACGTTTAAAAGTAGAATGAAAAGAATTTTTTTAGAGCTTACTTAAGCAATTTTGCAACTGTTTAAAATGTAATCTGATCATTAAATTTTTTGATTTGTCATTTTTATATTGGTTTTTTATCGTCGATAAAGAATCGTAACAATATATTAGGTGCTGAATATATTTAACTATAGCAAATTTAAATTTAAAGTAAAAAATAGTCAAAAGAATAAATAAATAATGTTTTGTTAGCGAATTATTTGCAGCAAAATTACAATTAAGATAAAAATAAACATAATGTTGTTTTATAAATCAGAGAGAAAAAAATCTACAACAACCTACAATTTTAAGTAAATCAATTAAATAAAAAATGGAGGATATATCCAAAATACGAATAAAAGTATTTTTAGTAAAAAGTTTTTTCATTACATGAATAAAATTTTAGTTAAAATATGATAAAACACAAAATTAAACTCCAAAATACAGCTCTTTTAAACAGAAAATCAAGAGAGCAGAAGCCGCTTGCGGCATTGTGGACCTAGTTTTCGCACGCAACGCGAGGGTTTAGTAGGAGCGGAATATTTTAGTCCAACACTTCCAGAGCTGGCTGTCTCTGGTGTCTTAGCGTGAAAAGAAGTATATTAGAGGAACACGATCCGGACCCCAAATCCAAACGGTAAAGTATCTAAAAAAGTGGCGATCTGGGCTTCTGAAAGAGACTTAAGGTGCCGCGAAAGATTCCCTTAGAAAGTAGGAAAAAAATTATTATGAAAATCAAAATGTTTGATCTGAAAATTAAAGAATTATTAGGTAAATGAAAATGAGTGTAATTATACTAGTATATTGTTCCGGTCCATTTAATATATGAATGAAATAAACTAAGTCCACAAATTTTACATAATGTGCTGATAACATGTAGATTAATATAATTATCCAAATATATACTCATATTAAGTCGTAGATGCCAAATACGCTAAAATTATTAACACTAAAAAATATTTTTATACATTAGAACTAGCTTCATAATATTATAAATTTAAAATACAACCTTATTATAGAAGAAAAAAAGCTTTGATTACTCCGAAATTATGCTACAATTTTATGGACAATATTTTGTCGAATTTTCAAAAATTTTTAAAAGCCATGAAATTTGTACCAATCCAAGAATTGCGAATAGTTTTCTTATTAAGAATTGACGATATCATGATATTTAGTTTTTCTATGGAAGAAAATCGCATATTAGTCATCGAAACATTAAAACATGCAGAACTAAAATTTTAGCATCGAAATATCTTAAAAACATGACAAAATATAAATATTTCTTCATATTAAGACTGAAAACGTTACAAACGTCAATGAGTTAAAATTAAAATCTCATTTAATGTAAAACAGTGACTTAGCTTTAAGAACACTTAAAATAAATTTGATTTTTTTTCTACTGTAAATTTGTCTAATTAATTGATGATACTCCTATAATATACTTCATCTTTTAAAAATGATAAAAATTTTAATCGATCTCATATACGTATCAGCTTACTTGAACAAAAAAAATAGTTTTATAGTGGCATATCTACATTTGAAAATCGAGTTTATAATTAATATTGATGCTAATCGTTCTTCTTAAAAATATCTTTTATCATGAAACTTAACTTCTATCGAAGAAATCGTTTCGTTCGCTAGTAGTTTACTTCTGAAAGCATCAAAAAATCTCTAATACAAAAAAAAAGTTATAATCGTAATTTTCTGGATTGTAATCTATAACAAAGCTTACTAATTATTCAAACAAAAATTGTAACATAAGCGCAATTATTTAAAATGTTTAAATTCCTTAGTAGAACTAGAATGATAAATATCAAGGTTAACAGAAGTTCTAAAAACATTTGAATTTTTCATAAAAAATGGATATTGAGATTCGCATAAATATATGCGCTCATCATTAGAAAAATTGATTTTCATCAAAATTTATTGACAAAAATTTTGTTGGAACTGGCTAATATAAGAGAACAATCGTCCCATGCAAAATGAAAATTTATTGTAATTTAATAAAAAATTATTTATTTTTCACAAGCAAACACGAAGCAGAAATTCAGAAGAATTTATGAATTATGAAAATTGAGAAATTATCAGTAAGTTGATATTTAAAGTCTTGAAAATGATATTTAAGAAAATAATATAATAATGCAACGAATCGTCTAAGGAAATACAATTAGTGCAATAACTCGCAGGAGGATATCCCCGGATAACATACGCTACACATAACGTACTTTTTTGGCTAATAAATAACTTACATAACCAATTTTGCTTCTCACAATGAACTTTTTCAGATTCCACTATTTGGCTTAAGCGCGCATGTTCGCCGTGAATTGCCATTTTTTCTTGAGATCGAACAAAATTAACACACAAAATTGCTCCAAACCGAAGTTTTTTTTGTCGACATAAATTATTTTTTTTTGTTAATTTATTTAAGTACAAAGCATGTTTCGCATAACGATAGTTTAGCATAAATAACTTACTACTAGAACGAATTAAGTATGTTTTGAGAGGTATCACAGTATTCCTGAGAAAAAAAAAATTATTTTAACAAAAAAACTCCTGAATTTCAAAAATCTATTTGTCTGACAATAGTTGTTATATTTGGCTTAGGCTTAATAATAAAAAAATTTTAAAGAGCAAAAAATTTTATTGCGATTTCGGTTATTTTGATCAATTTATTGATTTATGACAGTATTAGTACGTGATAAAAATTTGTTAATATCGTTTCTGTAAAAGAGGTTAATTTTTGTTTTATCCTATGCATTTACAAAAATATAAATTTTAATATTTTTTAAGCGCATGCGAGTAAAATCTTTTTTTAACCCGGAAAACCAATGTTGTTCATAACGAATGGTTTGACGTTTTTAAGAAGAGACAAAGATTGTTTAATCTGAGATTAAATGATTATAAGATCTTAAAGGTATATAATCAGATTATTAATTGGTAATATTGATGAATAATCATTCCTTTTTGACTAAGTCTTCGAAGCAAAATTGGAAAATCATAATTTATAATGTTATGTTTTACATCTTTATCATAAATGGGTGTTTCATGTTTTTGACCAGATTTAAAAGAAAAAAATCTATCTGGCAAATTTTGTTTACATTTAAAGTAACTTTAAAACGATTAGTTATTGAAAAAAGTTCTTAGTAGACTATTGCTCACCAAGTAAAACATTAAGAGGTGTCAATAAAAAAGTTAATAAGCTAATATGTCATTTATAAATCGTAAATATTTTACGATAAATGACGTGAAATAATTCTACTTAGAATTTAACAATGGAATTCGAATATGAAAGTTATTACCCTAGCTACTCAAGATTCTCAAGTAATCTAGAAGAAAATAAATCATTGGCCTATTTGGAAAAGTTTATGGTTTTTTTATGTTAAGGTACGCAAAACAACTTGAAACGGAAAAAATTGAAAAACTTAATGAAGTATTTTCCGAAAAGAAGATAAATGGATTGAGTAGATGTATGTTGAATAATATCTTTAACTGTTTAATGTTTAATCTGAAATCTCTTAATAAAAAAAATTATTTATAATTTTCATTCGATGAAAATTTTATACAAATGTTAAATCTTAATAGATAAAATGTTTCAATACAGTGAGGCCTCGCATAAATGTACTTATTCGTTTAGGGTTTGATTCTTTTCAAGAAACGATCATCATGAGCAGCGTATTTTGTGCAAAATACACATAAAAATTTATTCTTTGTGTCAAAACAAAAAATTAAAATATGGGTCCTAGGCATTTTTCCAGTTGATATCGTTCCATTTCAAAAACCCATGGTAATTCTTGACATTCATGCCCGATTAAGCGAAATATTGGAATCGAGTATAGTTCTTCACGCGAATGAAGGCTCTTTATGCGAGCTATCTATTAGCAAAAAAAAAGTAATTTATGCGCAGCGCACGTTATGCGAGGTATCACTGTATTTGTTAAAATTTATTTCGTTTTATGTATTTGGTTACTAACAAAAAATTTTTTTAATAATTCCAAGATATAAAATTTTTAATTATTAGCGATGCCAAATGAGTCGTGCGCGATTTATGATGAAAAACCTGCATTTTAGTTGTATCAACAGAAATTAAACCTAAAATCAAATAATTTTGCTGTTCATTTGAACATCTAATATTTATCAGTAATTCAATATCAAAAAAGCATATTTTAATTTAATCGGGATAATTTGTGTTTCTAATTTTTTATGACGTAGAACTTTGCTGCTGATTTCACAATAATACAAATAATTAGTGTAAATGTTTTAAAATTAACTTAAAATTCATAGAAAAATCAATAAAACTGCCTAGATAATGCTGCATGGTACAAAAATCACATTCTGCAATTCATAAATCAAATTATTTATATTCTTATAATCATTCAAATATTATATGATTAGATGATTTTGCTGTTTGCGGAAACTACACTACGCCATCAACCGATGATCATGACAATTTAAAAAATGTAAAATTTTTCACAAAATTTAGATGATTAAATATACTGTTATTGACTTTGACATCCATCAAAATCTGCAACTTCGTGATTGCGCTCTAAGAATTCTTTATTCATGCCCACAAATATTTCTCCTTATTCCAAAGGATCATTTTCACGAATTAATAGCAAAATTAATTCTATTTCTAGAAAATGAAAAAGAAAGCAATAATATATTAATTATTCGTATGGATGATTGCACCTAAATTAAGAATGTCTACAAGTAGCAGTTTACTTTATACCTCGCATATACGCACATGTTAATAATCTTGAAAATTTAGTAATATTTTATACTTATACAGTACAATAATGTAATAAAAAAATTAATATTGGAACTCGATCTATTATTACCTGACACAAGGGATGACACGTCTATTATAAGTACTGTCAGGGACAGAGTCAAAGAAATTGGGATAACTAGTACTGGTATATTTAACATTATTTAATTCAATAGATGATTTTATTCACGAAAAAATTTTTGAAATAATAGATCATGGTTGCTCTACCAATTTAGAGTCCAGCGTTTTTCATAAATTAATACTCCTGAATTACATTGTTCGTTGCAAACAGGTAAATTAGACTTTATATATATACTCTGTTAAATAAATTTTTTTCGTTACTGTATTTAAATGTATTTTTAATCTTAATATGGCTAAATTGCAAGGATATTATTGAACGAATCAGGAAGAACTCATTATTTAATCTTTAATGCTCGATGTTGCAAATCAAAAAAAAAATATCTAAAAACGAAATTCTTATTTCATTCATTTGATAAAAATATAATTTACATTTTTTCTTTGATTTAGTGACATTGATATCTCGAATAACGTACTTAATCCGTTCTAGGCGTAAGTGCTTCATGCGAAATGATCGTTATGCAAAGCATGCTTTAACTTAGATAAAATTACAAAAAATTAATTTTTATGCCAACAAAAAGAATTAAAATCTTTGTTCTGAACAAATTTGAGAGTTGATATCGTTCGATCTCAAACATAAATGTTAATTCATGACAAAAACGCGGGCTTAAGCAAAATAGAGGAATCTGTATTAGTTCATTGTTTGAAACAATGTTCGTTGTGCGAGTTATCTATTAGCAAAAAAAAAACTACGTTATGCGGATTCCACGTTATCCAAGGAGCACGTTATGCGAGATATCAACGCATATGAAAATCATCTAAAAATATCATCTTATTTCGCTGATTCAATATTTTAATAATTAGTATAGATATTCACGCCAACCATTTTTAGGCATTAAGAGGTGTACACGAAGTTTGGCCCAAGTGTACCATAAGTTAAGCATAAATTATCAAAGCACTGTCGACTTTAAAAAAGATTTTAATTTATAGAAAATTATAAAACGTGCACACGAAAAAAATCTTATTCTGAATAATGTTCGGTTTCATCACTCTAAACGGTGTCAAAACACATTATATCTTTGGGCTCATTAATAAATTTTTAATCCATATTTTTGCCATTAATCAGCTTCAATCGAAGAATTCTATAGATTTATGAATAATCGATAACGCACTCATCATTCAAGGCCCTGACATTAATAAAACTCACTCAACTAATTGAAGAAATTAAATCGGTTATACGATAAAATTTACTAAATATTTTTTATAAGTATGAGGCCATGGACTCAAAAAGGAAGAAAAAGTTCGAAATAAATTTCAAAAATATATTTGTAACGGATTTTTGATCAAAAATTATTAGTTTATCAAGTCATAATTCAATTAGACTTACATCAATTAGAAAATAACAATCCCTACCTACTAGCCAAACTTAATGCACATTAGTACAAACTTAATACACACTGGGACAGAATTAATGCACACTGGGACAGAATTAATGCACACTGGGACAGACTTAATACAAACTGGGACAAACTTAATGCACACCGGGCCAAACTTAATACTGACTGCGCCAAACTAAATGCACACCGGGCCAAACTCAATGCACACTAAGCTAAACTTAATGCACAATGGGCCAAACTTAATGCACAATGGGCCAAACTTAATGCACACTGGGCCAAATTTCGTGCACACTGGGCCAAAATAAATGCAAACCGCGCCAAACTAAATGCACATTGGGCCAAACTCAATGCACACATGGCCAAATTTCGTGCACACCTCTGTATTACTTAAATAAGCTAATTTTGAACCATATTAGGTAATTTAGTCTCAGATTTAATTCATTTATTTTTAAAAATATAATTTTATTAATGAATAGAATTTCAATATCACTGAATCTACTGGACTAAAGCTGGTATTGCAGAAATGTCTGTCACAAACAAAAAATAAATATTATTTAATTAACTGTGTAGCATATAAAGTAACTTAATATCTTTTTAATAGATAATTAACGAAGGTATGCATCACGTGAAGATATATAATATTTGTAAAGAACAGCAATTTATATTGGAATTTTTAAATGAAGATGTTAATAGTTGTTCGCGGTATATATGCTTGAATATATTGAACAAAATTTCTCAAGATAAAGAAGTTATGAATAATGTAGATATCAAGAATAAATTAAGATTTATTCGAACAATAGAGATTACATGCTGAAAATTATTTCATTCGTTTTATGTGGTGAAATGAAACATAATTACAGTAATATTGTTTCTATTTTGATCAATGTAATAAAATATCCAAATATGGAACATGATTTTTGGAAACTACAATGCATAAAAATACTTTTTAAAATAGTTTATTCCTTATTATTATAGCAGTTTATACAATGTCCAATTATTCAAAGAATGACAAATGATTCAAAATTTGGGCGTCACGATCTTCTCGATTGTCTGGAGCACCAAAACTTTCATATAGAAAATATCCTTAAATTGTTCCTAATATCAACATTGATACAGCTTTGGGATATATTTCCAGCCTCAATGAAAGATGAAATTACATTAAAATCAGTAAGATGTAAATTTTTATTAGATCAAAAACGATTTTACTGTTCACGTTGAAAAAATCATCGCTCATATCAAAAAGATTGGTGGAATTCGGCAAAAAATCAATATATTCGAGGTATGGAAAATTTGTTCAGCTAAATTTTTATTTTATTTAAAATTAAGTTATGTATTTTTTGCGAGAAAAATTAACGAGAAGAAAAAGATTTTGCTTTAATTACGAGTCTAGGAATAATTAACTTTTAAATTATTCAGTCATTTTTAATTTATTCTAATACTGGAGTCCATATAAGTAATCATGATCTGAGCTCAATGCTACTTTTTGAAAAAGCAAATGACGCATATGAAAGAAATTTATGATCTTAGGAAAAAAATAATTACAGTAAAAACCCAATAACTGAAAAAAATAAGTGGTGAAATTCGTCGAACGATTGATTTTTCGATAGATAAAAATCTGACGAGTGCGCAATCGATAAATGCACAATACATTTATAAGAATAATAACAATAACTAACTAATCACGTGCGTGCCGATCACTCACGATCATATAAATATCTCTCTATTACATTCCTTCCGGGGTTATTCGGCAAATCCACGTATGCATCTCGGTAACGTTCGGGAAGTCTTATTCCGTATCTTTTAGGTCTCTGATCGTGATCTTGTATCTGCCACTTTTCAGTATTATCCGGTGGTGTCCATTCAGGTGTCGCTTTCGTGTTGTCTATTTTGAACCTTGGATCTGGCTTTATTCTGTCGATGGAGACTCTCAGTTGCTTTCCTAATTTGTTTTTAATTTTAACGACTTTGCCCATTATATCTTCGATCGTCCACCCTCCTTCCCAGTTTTGAGATGTCTTGCTCTTGGTAGGTATCCTCCTGTATACCATTTGGTCCTTCGTGTAACTCGGTGTATCATTAGCAATTTCTCTGTCAAAGTACTTCTTTTGGCTGTCGGAGGCTTTAGCTGAGTTAATTTCGATATTGTCCCAGATCTTGCAAAAGTCCACCTTTGATCCGAAAAAGTTGTTTAAGTTATGGGACATCTGAGAGTTCTTCATAAGTAGAAAGTCGTTTGGAGTGCGGCCAAAAAGTGCTTCATATGGTGACACTTGTGTTGACGAATGCTTAGTGATGTTATAACTATATATGATAATAGGCAGAATTTTAGGCCACTCTTCGTCTATTCCGTTCTTTCTCAATAGATTTAAAATAGTTCGATTGGCTCTTTCGCACATACCATTGCCTTGTGGGTGGTAACTTGTAGTCCTCGATTTTTCGATTCCAAACAATTCGCACATATTTTTGAAAATAAAACTTTCGAAGTTTCGACCCTGGTCCGAATGAATACGATTTGGAATGCCATAAGCTGAAAATATTTTTATTAGTTCGGATATGATCGTTTTAGACTCTTGATTTTGTAAAGGTACCGCCACAAGCCATTTTGTAAACATGTCTTGTACGGTCAATGTATAGCGAAATTCACCAACAGGAGGTAGTTCTAAGATATCTATTACGATTGTTTCCCATGGCATTGAACCATTCATGGGTTCGAGTGGTGACTTTGCAGATTTTGTACTTGCTTGCTGACAACTTTCGCAATCTCTGCAGTAGATGGCTGTGTCAGTGTACATACCAGGCCAATAGCATACATTTCTCAGCTTCTCTATTGTCTTTTCCACCGAGTGATGCCCACCTAACGGAGTACTATGGACATGGTGCAAAAATTTTTCCCGAAGCTTCTCTGGTACTATAACACATTGACACGATGAAGAATCGATTCTTGGTGAGTATTCACGATACAATATATCGTTGATTAGCTTCAGCTGGTTTTTTATAGTTTTTAGTCTCTTTAATTCGCCTGTATAATTTTGGTCCGCCATATCCCAATTCCCCCGCCTGACCAACGAGATGGCTTTCTTGATAGTATTGTCCTCGTTTTGAAGCTTCTTTATATCATCTAAACCCAAAATCGGCTCGAGTTCGGTAAGCATGCTGATTCTTGATAGGGCATCAGCATTCGCGTTAAGACAGCCTTTCTTATAAACGACGTCAAAATCATATTCTAGCAACTTAATCAGCCAACGACCTATTCTTCCGTTCCTAGACTTGTTATTCAGAAGCCACTTAAGTGGTTCGTGATCAGAAAATACGGTAAATCGCTTCCCAAGTAGGTATTGACGAAACTGTTTTAAAGCGTTGACTATCGAAAGGCATTCAAGCTCATAAGTGCTGAAATTTTTCTCGGCTTCGTTGAGTACTCTGCTAGTGTACGCTATTACCCTTCCCTCTTGTTCGAGAACTGCTCCAATGGCGTGATTACTTGCATCTGTGCTCACTTCAAAGGGCTTGGTGATATCTGGGAATGAAAGAACAGGTTCGTTAACAAGAATTTCTTTAAGTTTTCTAAACGAATCATCACATTGTTTTGACCATTCAAAATCAGCCTTAGAGTTCGACAATTCATGCAGTGGAAAAGCAATATCAGCAAATCCTTTTACAAATCGACGATAGTAAGAGGCCAACCCTAAAAATCTTTTCAAATCCTTGATAGATTTTGGAACTGGATAATCTTTTACGGCTTGAATTTTTGTATCGTCAGTAAACATTCCTTTTCCAGAGAATACGTGGCCCAAGTAATGCACTTCGTTTACTCCAATCTTCGATTTATCAGGGTTTATAGTTAACCCTGCTTCACTTAGAGCACAAAAAACTTGAGATAGGTGCTTCTTATGTTCTTCTACATCTCGGCTAAAAATGATTATATCGTCCAAGTACACCAAAACATAATTCTTGTTTCGAAATATTTCATTCATCATCTTCTGAAATGTTCCGGGTGCTCTCGTGAGTCCGAAAGGCATGACATTAAATTCAAAAAGACCATATTCGTTCCAAAACTAAAGGCAGTTTTGTGAACATCATTACGATCGATAGGAACTTGCCAATATCCACTCTTTAGATCCAAAACAGTAAATACGTTCTTCCCATATAGTTTGTTTTGCACGTCCGTAAGGAGGGGTAAGGGGTATGATACTTTTCTAGTTACTTTGTTTAATGCCGTATAATCGACACAAATTTTCAATTCGCCACTTTTTTTGGGGACAATAACCACTGGAGCACAGTAAGAACTTCTACTCGGACGAATGATTCCATTAGCCAAAAGTAGTTTTATCTGTTTCTCTACCTCTTTTTTGTAATGAATCGGTAATGGTCGAGGTGGAATTATTTGAGGAATTTCGCTAATTAAGTCGATTCTGTGAGAAAATCCGCTAACAATATTTGGCTTTGACGAAAAAAGATGATTGTATGTGTTGAAAAGACTTTGACAATCGATGTGGTGTTCAGGCAATCTGTACTTTGCGCTATCATATGAAGGAATGTTTGCCACATCTTCAATCTCCTCGGTGATATTATTGCATACCCTTAATGTGGGTGTATTTACTTCTTTTAACGAATTTGTAAAACTAATCGATATTTCAAACAATCTCATGAAGTCGATTCCAAGAATAAATTCCTTAAGAAGATTTTCAACAACATAAAAAGTGAAAAAACTTAATTTTGAATCGTACTCAATATGTAAATTAATTGTTCCCAGACATTTCATTCTTTCCGATTGGGCGCTCTTGAGTACCGTGTCAGTCCTTAATATAGGAATAATCGAAAAAAGCCTTTTGTAAATATCAAAAGAAATGAGAGATACCGTTGACCCAGTGTCAAGGATCCCAAGGCACTTTTTATGATTTGCAAAAAAATGTGCGTCGAGAAGGTCATTATTATGTTTGTTTTGAATAAAAGTATTCAAAATCAACTTACTTTTGGGTTTTAGTTCTGGGAATAGGGACCAGCAGCTTCTTCTAATATGGCCAGGTTTGCCACAGTGATTGCATTTGACTTGACGAGACAAAGAACTGTATTGCTGGCGTCTTCCTATGCGGACGGCGTTCACCTCTTCCGCTGTATCATTAAACTTACCCACTTCGATTTCTAGAGTGCTTAACCTTCCTAAGACCTCTTCCATCTGGTTGCTAGCATCGATATTGGTGACATTTGCACAAGCTTCATTTCGATAAGTTTTGCGAGCAGACGAGAGGACAAGGTATTGCTTAAGAGCACTTTCCAAGGAGTTCATATTCAGATCTGCTGCGATCTTTTCTGCCGATTCGGCGTCGATGCCCGACAAGAACTTTTCGAGGTATAGGGATTCTCTGTCCTTCATGATGAAGGATCCGTAGGATTTGTCAACGAGATCTCTAACGCGGCATGCAAAATCCTTAGGATCCTCAAAAGGACCCATCTTCAGGTTCCTTAGCTCTGCATTAGCAGCGTTAGGATCGGTGCCAAATCTATTGCTAAGCCACGTTAAAAGCTCCTCTAGACTTTTGGGGTTTTTTACTAAAGAGCAAAAATAACCAAGTGCCTCTCCGTCCAAATAGACCGGAAGGATTTTGAGCTTCTCTTCACTCGACATCTCGCACGCATCGGTAATTACCTTAAACTTTTTAATCCAGTCTTGTGGGTCACGTTTGCCATCAAACGGTTTTAAATTGTTTAACAAAGTAAAGTTCTGAACCATGCAGCTGCTACCAATATAAGAATAATAACAATAATTAACTAATCACGTGCGTGCCGATCACTCACGATCATATAAATATCTCTCTATTACACATTTTAAAAAAATTCTATTTTTTATAAATTTACTTGTTTTTTTCACACACATTTTAAATTAAATACCGTTGATTAAAATAAAATCTAGTGATTTTATCTGTATTTTGATTTAAGCTAACGATCACCCTACTTATTAAAATTATAAAAAAAGGGTTTCGATACTTATTAAATTTCAATTTCAAATGATTACTCAAAAATGTTTTGTTTTTAAAAAAATATATTAATCTTTCGCAATTAGCATGTTAATAACGTAACTTTAGAGGATTCTTAAAATATTTTAAAGATGAGAGTAAAAATCATCAGTCCTGATATATTCTAATTAAATTAACTGTGATACCTCGCATAACGTACTCCTCGAATAACGTGCGCTGTGCATAACGTAGAGTTAATTTTTCTAGTAGATGACTCGTATAACGAACCTTGCTTCGCACAATGAACTAAAACAGATTTAACCATTTCGCTTAAGTGCGCACGTATGTTATAATTACAATTTTTTCTTGAGTTCAGAACCATATAAACTCATAAAACTGCTTCAAAAAGAGTTTGTAATTCTTTTAGTGACATAAAAATGAATTTTTTCGTTTTTGTATTTTAGTCAAAGCATGCTTCGCATAAAGGTCGTTTCGCATAAATAACACACTCCTAAAACAAATTAATTATGTTATGCGAGGTATCACTGTATAATATAACGTTTATGAAAAAAATAATATTAATCGATCCCAAAAATATTGATGAGATGTAATTTTTAACAGTTTTTTTGATGAGCAGGAAGAAGAATCGCACATATTAAAAATTCGTATAAAATCAAATTAAGTATTTAAAAATCGAATATGTACACCTTAAGTCAGGAAATTAAAAGCTGTCATTGTTAAAATAAAAATATTTTAAATAATCGTATATTTTCGTCGATATATTTATTCTCGGTTCAAATTTATTGTATTTTCTAATTTTTTATGTTATATGATTTTTAAGAAGTTTTGATATTTTTTTATTATCATGAAATTTTATGTTCAGGAATTTGTTTTGTCAGAAAATTACGAATTAATACTTAAAATTCATTACATCGCATGTGCTAAATGGGACAATTATTTGTAACTTTTTTATATTTACCCTTAGTGAATCTCAACAATTGATTTGGTATTTACTACGATTTTTATCAATTTACCATAGAGCTCTTCCTCTATTTATAAACAAATATACGTTTTTCCCGATAATCAAATCTAAAACAAAAACTGTTTTTATAACATAAAATTATTTAATTGGTGAAGTTACAAAATACAAACGTTTTCGTTACAGTCCGTTTATCATATACGAAAATTTGATTGAAACGGCAGTAGGATCGAAACAAAAATTAAAAATAATCTTACAAGAAAACAACATATACAAATACAATGTTACTTCACAAGATCAAGTAAATTACAATAAGAATCTGCAAAAAATATTCGAGAACCTGATTAAGAACTCGGTATTATTTCAAATTATGCAATTGTGCAAACTTTATCTGTTGCAACCTAAAGAGGATGAAGAAGGAATATCGATGATTAAGTTATTGTATTATATGAGCTTGATGGATTATTTTCTGGAGCTGATACCCAAAAAACATGAATTTTTTAGCGATATTTTAGTAAAAACTATATTATGGCTACTAAAGATGAACACAAAGTATCGAAAAAAGATTATAAAATATTCTTGGATTTTATTTCAACGTCTTACAATATATTCAAACGGATTTGTTACAACGAATTTCTATCAGATTTTTGGCATGTCTGAATTCTTTACATACAAGACTATGTTCGATTCTAATGTAGATAATGAAAAGTTTCTAAAATATTATCATTATGAATTGATAGGTATTTTTTTACATTTTATTTATTTTGCTTCAATTAAGTTAAAATAAATATTTTGAATTACAGCATTTTGTATTCAATTTAATCCGCATAAATTACTTTTATTTTTGCATAAACAGTGATACCACGCATAACGTACTTATCGGATAACGTGCCTTGCTCACAGCGTACTTTTTTTTGCTTATTGATAACTCGCATAGCGAACCTCGTTTCGGACAACGTGCTAAATCATATTCCACTCAGTTAGTTTAAGTTCGCGTATTTGTAATGAATTACCATTTTTTATGGAGATCGATTCGATATCGAAGCACAAAATTGCTGCAAACAGAGGTTTTAATTTTTTGTGTCGACATAAAAATTAATATTATTGTCATTGTATTTTAGTGAAGGTAGGAAACTCACGTGATAGGTAATACAATAATACTATTAATTATTCTGTCTATTTTTTGTCGGATAGCGTCACGTTGCTATTTAGGACATATTAGGAGGATTATCCGATTGACTCTTATTACATACATGAAATTTAGTAAAAAGCATGCTTCGCATAACCATCGCCACACATAAAGAACTTACTCCTAGAACGAATTAAGTACGTTGTACGAGGTATCACTGTATAATTTTGTTGTAATATATTTTCTGTTTCTTAAAGAACTGGTTTCATTACATAATTCATCAATATATCATAGGTATTGATGAAAAGTGTCGGGAATCAGTTCATATGGATTTTGACGAATTTTACAACCTGATATCACAGACCTATGTATGTACTTATAATAAAAATAAAGAAACTTTTAAATATGTCAAATCAAAATAAATGGGGAAAATATATTACCCATATAAAGAGAATTACAAAGGTAAGAATTTATAGAAATTATAGTCGTATCATATTGCAACTCTTAAGAATTTGCATTTAAATAAAGGCACTCAAAAATCTATCGCTACATCGTTTTCTTCATATTATCACGTAAATTAAAAAATTTAAATATTAAGAAATATAAAAGATTTAATTCAATAATATCTGATATCAATCTTAGTTCATATTCAAAGTATAATTTTGATTAACATTAGTCAAAAAAGCTCAACGACGTATTATAACGAGAATTTTGAGTATTTAAAATGCATAAAATTCATGGTGGAAATTAAATTTTATATTTTAGGATAATGATCTAGTGATGATATCACAGTCAAGAACAGTTAAAATAATAGATGGAGATTCAGTGATAAGTAATTTTGTTTCGGATATAACTAAAATTGAGTATATCAACTGTTCCAATGTAATTAACATCTTACTTATTTTTAGAGTCGAAAACTAATTGTTGGAGGCGGATGGAATTGTTCGCCATATTATCAAAAATCATTTTTGTGGAAATATTCACCTGAAAACAATCTAAATGATGAAAACTTGTACGAGTGATGGTTTAATATAGTCTTCAATCTTTTGATTATTATTACCACATGAAAATAATGAAAAACGAAAAAAAAATTTATGGCCTCCACAACGATTATTATGGAGCAGTAAAAAGTTTTTTTTGCATAGATTATTGATATCGAAACAAATACTACCGTTAATGTATTTGAAAACGACGAGAGAATTGTTCAATATTCTTGTTTTCAACCTGATATGAATATTAACGAGATCCTTTTTCTTTCTAATGCAGAGCTCTATTGCGCAAGAAGCAATCAATTAATTCATAATTTTGATCAATTTTACTCAGAATGCTCGAGTAA
The DNA here is from genome assembly GCA_038021265.1 of Cyprinella venusta. NCBI lineage: Eukaryota > Metazoa > Chordata > Actinopteri > Cypriniformes > Leuciscidae > Cyprinella > Cyprinella venusta. Next base: position 22,386 of record JBBNEX010000099.1, read on the forward strand.
ATTCTTACCATCTGAAAATGAAATCATAATTAATAACTTCCTAGTCCAATATTTTATTAATTTTAGTGGGACCTTCGTACATTTAAAGTTATAGATGAATATCAAACTCTCAAAGATGTTAATTTAGACAGGACAGGCAACAAAGATATATTATTTGGATGTTAGGAAGTTTTATCTATAATTTATAGACAAACAACTGCATCAAAATTCTAACATCGATGTCGATAATAGAATTGTAGAATGCAATGCCAAAAAAACATCTTTGATTCTCATAAATTCTTCAAACCTTAGTAAAATAAGTATTCAGAGATATTAATAATTTAGTTGAATATCACATACCCATTGAATTAAAAAGTTGCGACGTCTCACCAGACTGCTCGAAGTTTGCAGTATTGGTATACAAATTTTGCTATATCAAAGGATGAATATTATTCCCAATTTTCAAATGGCATAGCACAGTTTCAAATTATCAATCCCGGAAAATCGACTAAAAATGTTAAGTTTTTTCTTAATTCAGAATTTTCGCTATCTGAAATATAAACTAATATCTTGATTCAGAGAAAAAATTATATTGCTAAACTATAGTTTTCTTTAAAAATTAAAGTTACTCATTTTAATTATTATTGATTTTGAAGCCATCATTTTCCAAAAATGATTGTTTAATCATTAAAAATTCACCGAAAAGATATTAAAAAATTTTATACAGTGATACCTCGCATATCGTACTCCTCATATAAGAAAACCCGCTTCGCACAATGAATTAAATCAGATTTCACCATTTTACACAAGCTCAGGTTCTTGTCATTAATTAATATTTATTCTTGAGATCGATCAATATCGAGTATGAAAATTGCTCCAAACCGAGATTTTAGTTTTTTTTTGCTCACGTAAGAATTAATTTTTTTGTTATTGTAATTTAATACAAAGCATGCTTCGCGATCGATAATTTCGCATAAATAATTTACTTCTAGAAGGAATTAAGTACGTTATGAGAGGTATCACTGTATATATGACGTCATTAATTCTGTATTTGTATCTATCATACTAAGTTTATGTGTACATAATAAAAAATTAAATTTTGTATTGAAAAGAAATGATCAGCTGTTTTGCAGCCAGAAGCAATCATTCACATGAATTCAGCTTGTTCTGCAACAGAGAATTTTTTTAGTACCAAATAAATTTTAATTGTGAAATTCGTTGTCTAGTTCGAGTTGCTTTTGTGCTTTGATTACATCTTTGGACTCTAGAAAAGGCAGGCTCTGTAAGCATTGAGCTCTGCTTGCACAACCAAATTAACAATTGTATTGTATGCGGCCTAAGGTCAACGATGCTAAGCGCTGATCATTTTAGACAAAAAGGGGTAACATTACGGATAAACTATTTCATGTACATTGTATCGATTAATCGATTTTTTAGGTAATAGATCTCCTTTAAGCAGAATTTTTTGAAATATCATTATTTTTTTCATCATTAGGATTTAGAACATTTTTTTTCATATACAGGGTGTCCTAAAAAGATTGAGATGCTTTTTTTGTCAATCATAAATAAAAAATTACTAATTTTATTGAATTCCTTTTTATTTATAATAATATCTTAATTTCTCTATAAGTTTCGAATATTTCGCGACAAACTGCTTCAATGATAATTTTTGAAATTGTTAGAAATTGAACTACGAGCCATTTTTTTAATTGACGCTTATACATCCGAAAATTTATATTTATAAAAATTTTTCTACTATTTAAACCAAAAAACTGACATTATTGTGGTTTTGTGCACCACAAATGCCGTCATAATTACATTCAACATTTTTTTAGTCTTTTTTATTGAACATGCGGAAGAAGAAAATTATGATATAAAGCGAGGATATAATTTTAATAAATGAGTTTCGAAAAATCCAAGAATATGGATATACAAAATTTAAATCAACTTTCCCAAATAAAGATTTGACACTATCCTTTTCAGTCGTATTATAAGAACTATCGATTTAAATAGAAACTGTGAAAAAAATTAGCTTGGAAAAAACTAGACTGTCAACAAATATAAATAATATCAAGAATTTATTTTTGAGCTCAGAGAAACAACCCTGAACACAAAAGTGTCCGTGAAATTTCTTGAGTAAGTGGTGTACCGAAATCTCGAGTCCACAATATTGTTCACAAGATTATTTGATAAAAATGCTTTAAAAATATAGGACGTCTGATCTTAATAAATAAGAAATTTATAAAATACAAAATTGATTCATGTAAATTTATTTATAGTTATATTTTCGCTAAAAATAAAGAAAATGGTAAGAAAACGAAGATTTTGTAATGATGATATTTTATAGGCTTTGTTATGCGTTTAAGCGCTATCTTAAATAAGATAAAAAATTTATGATGCAAATTTCATTTAATGGTCATAGAGATATCTTTGCAGATGTACTTTTAATTCGTAATATGAACGTAAAATATGATGAATTAAATGAAGATTAGCCATTTTTGTTAATATTATTAAAAACTTACGATTATTAAAGATATCCCAAAATATTATTACCAGCAGCAATAAGATAATAATGTGTATATCAAAGTAGGTCTATATCGATGTAAATGGCTTAGAATATTTTGATAAACCGCCATTTTAACGAGCTAATGTCACAACTAAAGCACTGAAGCAATTAAACATTAAAATACTGAAGAACTTTAAAAATAATAAAATAATTTATCACAATTTATTTTTCATAGATGCTGATCTTTATAAGTATTTAGATTTTTATATTAACTTAAGAAATAAAAATTTAATCGATTAAATAATTGTATAAGAGTAATCTTTCTGTCATCCTCAAAATTACACAGTTATAAAATTAAACTCTAGAAAATATTTTTTGACTCTTTTGTGCCTAGTGATCCTGTAGGGAGAGCCGAGGAAGGGGCAAGGGCGGATTAAAAAAATCGTTATTTCGAGGTTATTTTAATTAATTCATGAATATAAAAAATTTAGTTATATTTCACGAAATAATGAAAATAATTGACAAAATTATATGTGTATGTCCAATAATACATATTGTACCATTTTTAGACCTCTCGTACTGTTATACCCCAGACACTATTGTTGTAAAATCCTGATACTGCTCTGATTATGAGATATAATTGTTTATTTTTTTCAATTTTTTGGATCCATACTGACCGTTTTATTAGCAATTAATTAAATATAAATAAAATAAAATTATGAAGAATACGAGCAAAAATTTCAAACAAAGGATATTGTTAAACAGTTTAAAATTTATTTATGATGTTTTAAATAATGAAAATAGAATGAAGAATATTTACTTCTTTTTTCATTAATATTCATTATGCGCATGTTCAAAGTGCCGTGATTTATTTTTTACGCTCAAATCCTTTATTTATGTGTAAAAAAAACAAATTCAACAACTCAATACGTGAATCTCGTGAATTTTTTTACGTATTTCTTAGTGCCGTAAATTTTTATTCCAGATTTAATGTGTATTCAACATTTAAATCAATTATTTAATTGAGCATTTGTTCTTTTGTGCGCAAAAAATGGAATATCATTTTCTGGCGGCCTGCGCCGTTAATCATTATTCTCAATTTTTCCATGATAAATACTGTTAAACTTGGAAATTTAGACCCCAAAAGAACAATATTTCTTTGCTGTGATATGCAAGAGCGTTTTAAATCCGCCATAATAAATTTTGAGAAAATCTCTGATGTTGCATCTAGATTAGTAATTAGTGTTATAAATTTAGTGCCGAATTGCTAAAATCATGTCTATTCCAACGATTTTTACTGAACAGGTAGGCTTTTTATTTATTTTCATTATATCAGCGAAATATATGTGCCAATTTTTGTTGTCTCTAAAGGCACGCATTCCCGGACATGACCATTCCATGTTGTAGACCACAATCTCAAAAAATATCAAAGTTTATTTATAACAAGGCCTTATAATTAAAATTGAATCCCTAATGTATAAAATTAAAAGTTTTTCGGGATTAATTTTGATTGCCAGTCCTATTGATATACATTCATTCATGGCTCTCTAATGAAGGAGATGCGCATAAATTTATGTTTTAGAAAAATATTTGAATAAAATTTTTTATTTCTGGCTAACAGGAATATTCCTTACGTAGGGAATCACGTATGACATTAATAATCACTGCTTTATTTGTATTCATGATATAATATAAATATTTTTACCCCATTATAGGAATCATGCCTAGAATAACGTTCGTTCTCAATAATGTAAAATTAATCGAGTATAATCCCTGATATTTGTTCGAAAAAACTAAATTTAACTTGAAAATTCCTCAATTTTACTAAAATATATATCTAAGTTTATTAATTCAACAAAAAAAGCTGATTTAATGTGAATTATTGATAAAAACGATTATAAATTATTTTTTTTATATCTTACAGATTTTACAAAAATATTTTGATAAATTCATAAAAAATCGTCAAAATATTGAAAATACGGTAATCATCGATATACATTCGTTTAGCTTTAATTTTTTATTGTTTTTTAGCAGTAGCAATATTTTCTGTTGGAAAGGCAGAATAAAATTGATAAAATTTCAAATACAGTGATACCTCGCATAACGTACTCAATTCGTTCTTGGAGTAAGTACTTTATACGAAACGAACGTTATGCGAAGCATGCTTTGTACTTAAATAAAATAACAAAAAATTTATTTTTATGTTGACACAAAAAATTAAAACCTCGGTTTGGAGAAATTTTGTGTGTTGATATCGTTCGATCTTAAGAACAAATGGTAATTCATGACAAACACCCGAGGTTAAGCGAAATAGTGGAATCTGATTTAGTTCATTCTGCAAAGCCGGGTTCGTTATGCGAGTTATCTATTACCACAAAAAAAAATACGTTATGCGCAGCGTACGTTATCCGAGGAGTAAGTTTTGCGAGATATCACTGTATACGATTTTTGGGCTGTCTCAACGGAAAATAAATCATAAAATGATTATGCAATTAAGAATAGGTTAAAAATTTTGCAAAAAAAATCATTTTTTATGACTTTTATATACTTTTGGCATATTTTTACGCAAATAATGAAATTTTCTACAGATTTCGTACCATTCTTTGTTAAGAAGTAAAATACGAATGTCCGAGTATGATTTCGCACCTTATTTTTTTATTTGATTTTACCTTAAAATCTATTTCCTTAATTTAGCATTAAGATATTTAGAAAGCTACATGACATAAAACATTATTATTACTCAAAATGAGTGTAATTTAAGCAATATTAGTCTATAACACTCATAAATTGATACCTCGCATAACTTACTTAATTCTTTCTAGGAGCAAGTTCTTTATGCGAAACGATCGTTATGCGAAGCATGCTTTTTACTAAAATAAAATATCAAAAAAATACATTTTTATGTCAACATAAAAAATTAAAACTTCGTTTTGGTGAAATTTTGTGTGTTGATATCGTTCGATCTCAAAAACAAATGGTTATTCATGACAAACACGCGTGTCTTAGCGAAATATGTAAATCTGATTAAGTTTATTGTGCGAGGCAGTGTTCGTTATGCGAGTTATCTATAAACAAAAAAAAGTAAGTTATGCGCATCGTACGCTATCCGAGGAGTACTTTATGTGAGGTATCACTGTATTTTAATGATTCTCTCTTAATAATGCTTGATCTTTAAGAATTTTTACTCTATAATGATTATAATTTTAGCCATTATCATTTTTTTCTAAAGATGGCATAATTATTAAACAATTTGTCGTAATTAATTCATTTTTAAACATTCATGGCGTTGAGTTTTTACAATATTTTAATTTTAAGAAATATATTCCTGTTATTTAGTTCCCACCACTTCAATAATAAATATAATCGAGATAATTTTTTATCGTAGGTCTTTGAACTATTCACATATTTCCATAAATTATATTTTTATTTGTATATTCATCATGGAAATTCTTAGTCGCCAGAGAAGCTTGGTAAAATTATTAGTCGTCTTGATTCATATGCTTCACACCCACCCTTTGAGAAAACACGATTTTCTATGGCAATTCATCCGGTCAAAAAATTACTAAAATCAACATATATCGAAAGAAGATCCTTAATTTTGTTCGGAATCGAAGTATTATTAATTTAAATTAGATATAGACTCACGTTTGCATTCAACAAACTGCTTTAGATTTCATAGAACGTGGATATGATGTTCATGTTATAGCTGACGCTGTTTCTTCAAGAAATATAACAGATATGAAATATGGCATCAAGGTTTTATACATCAAATAAATTTTAGCGCATGAAACAAATTGGAGCTTTCATTACTACATATGAATCTGTTGTATTTTCGTTGATGCGTGATGCAAATTATGAAAATTTTCGTGAGGTTCAACAAATCATCAAGGAAGTAGCATCCAGGGATTCTAAGGATCTCAAAGAATGAAAATTTTGGCTTAAAGATTACTTACATTTTTGAATTTACGTTAACTATTAGCTTTCTCTAACTAAATTTATTAATTATTCAACCATTAAATGACAAGATATGACCAAATATAAATTATAAGCAAAATGCTTTTAATTTAGTTTTTATGATTCATAAATAGAGTTATACCTCGCATAAAGTACTCTTCGGATAACGTGCTCTGCGCATAACGTACTTTTTTTGCTAATAGGCATTTAGCATAACGAACCTTTCTTTGCACAATGAATTAAATCAGATTTTACTATTTCGCTTAAGCGCGTTGTTTGTCATGAATTAATATTTTTTCTTGAGATCGAACTATATCAACACTCAAAATTAGTCCAAACATAATTTTTAGGTATTTGTTTTGGCATAGCATTTAATTTATTTTTTCTTCTATTTTAGAACAAAGCATGATTCGCATAACGATCGTTTCGCGCAAAGAACTTACTACTGTAACGAAATAAGTACATTATTCTAAAATCACTTTATATTTATAAATTTATTTTTAACACAATGACTGATTGGGATATTCTTATTTATTTGACGACAACGTAGAGATAAAAAGTATGATTTGTAAAAATTACATAAAATTTTTGTAAATCTTTTATCATCTTACTCTTATATTTATTTTAGCATAAGAGGTTGTGATATCTCTAAAAAAACGAATTTAAAAATCAATTATTTGCGCATGCCAAAAATTTTCCCGATAAATTTTTAATATGGGACAAAATTAACTTAAGATTGCTAAAAATATGGTTTATGCCATAAACTAAGATTGTTGAATATTTTTTATTATCACCATCTTATCTCATTACTAAAATAAATGTTAAAACACTAAAAATATTTTTTTTTATTCGAAATTTTTCCCATTATATTTAGTATTTGAGTGTCGCACATAATATTCCGTTTTATCAAAAACATTATATTAAAAAAATTGCGCAGAAATTTTGAACCAATTTTTTGTAAAAATATAAAAATTTTTGACGTCAAAACATGGTATAAAAATAAGATCTTGAAAATATTACAATTTAGAAATTTACGATATAAAATTCCACATTTTAGGAATTTGAGTTTAAACTTTGCTTGAATACTTGTGTTATATCTGGTGCTAAATTAATACTCTGCGAAAGCTAAAAAAATCAATTAAATATACAGTGATACCTCGCATAACCCACTTAATTCGTTCTAGGAGTAAATATTTTATGCGAAATGATCGTTATGCGATGCATGCTCTGTACTAAAATACAATAACAAAAAAATTAATTTGAATGTCGACAAAAAAATATAAAACCTCGATTCGGAGCAATTTTGTGTTTTTATATCGTTTGATCTCAAGAAAAAAATGGTAATTCATTAAAACATGCGCGCTTTAGTGAAATATTGGAATCTGATTTTGTAAATTGTGAGAAGCAAGGCTCCTTATGCGAGTTATCAAGTAGCATAAAAAAGTACGTTATACGCAGCATACGATATCCGAGGAGTAGGTTAGGCGAGGTATCACTGTATAGAATAATCTAACGTGTTTTTGTCATGCGTAATATAAATATGCACAATATCGAATTCTATTATTTTAACAAAAACTTACTGTCAGTTTCGCGATATTGAATTAATTTTAATGATTTTCAACAGTTAAATCTACAATATTAATCTGAGCATTAAATTTTTTGCCCAAAAATGCATCAATTTAATATGAATAATATTTTTTGTTTAACACAAACCAAATACGAACACGTGCAAATTATTGTAATTTAATACGTTATAATAAATGATTATTAATAAGTTCGTGATTCAAAAGATTAAATAAAATGTCTATTATTAAAAATCCTTATATTTATTATTAACATTTCGTGTGATAACCGATTACGCTGATCTAAAAAATTTTTATTCTTTTTCATAATTTGATCGCACAACAAATATTTAGATCTCTAAAATTTTATATAAATCGGCACAAGAAAATTTTTTTGGACAAATGTAGTTAAATAATTATGAATTTGAAGTTCATATTTTAAGATTTGTAGAAAATGATATGATCTTGACCTCTTCTTCTATTATTACTAAAAATCTGGTAATACTTGTATATTAATACATAAACAATGATAGAAAAGATGAAAATGATGGCAAAAGATATTACAATGATCATCACTGTTGTAAAATTATATTTTTCAGCGGTAGTTTTTATGACAGAAACATCGATGGATGCTATATCTCCAACTAAAAATTTTGTCTATAAATACTTTGAGATGTCGTGTTTTGGGATAAAGACTCTACTAAATATTTCGATATACTCTATACCTTCTAGTGGTTTTATTCTGGCAGATGCAGGATCAGCTATACAACATAAACAATTCATACTAGGTTGTTGATTTTCTGACACATCATGTTTGGCTAATTATAATTGGTGCCATATACTTTCTGATTTCCGATCCACTAAAATACTATCTTCAGAGGCAGGAATCAAGGTTTGGGCTACAGAAGCTAAATTTGTATGTTTTAAGGCTCTCACCATCTAGTGTAATATCTTGAAATGGAGGAGAAGTTGGATACACTATAAAAATCACACTTATAAATAAACTTTTATTGAGATAATAGTAAATATTAAATTTGGCTAAAAAAAAAACTGAAAAAAATTCATATTTATCATTTCGGTGAATTCCATTGAAGGCTTTTGACGAAAAAACTTCACTTAACAGTATATTAGAGATTTCTTTGAGTTTTAAAATGTCGTCCGTAGATATTTTTGAAATATCATTATATTTGTTGACAATTTCGCTTATTGCTCTTTTTTGTGAATCATCAAAAACATAACCTAAATTAAATTATGTTTTACCGCCTGGTTCTTCTTTTCCGTATACTTCATTCAATTTTTGTTGGATTAAACATGCGTAAAATGGGAATAGTTCTGGTTTATCTCCAGCTAGTGAATGATCTAATTTATCAATAATTTTTTTTCGTATTTTTTTTATTTCCTCTGATGATCTTTTTCCCGAGTTTGAACAATGATTTGAGAACATATTTTCTATTATTAACAGATTTAATGTTTTTATTTCAATATCCTCGATACCTTTCATAATAAATAAACATTTACTTTTATTCTGTTTATATATATAAACCATTTTTTCTTTTAATCTCTTATTCCCTTTAAATTCTAATAAATTAGAACTATTTAATTTATTTACCTTTATGTTTTTCTTTAATTTTAGTTTCCCATCCATCAAAATCTTGATCTCTTCTGCAATCCTCATTAAATTGGGCATCATATTGAATAAATTTAGAAATGAGTTGCTCATCAGCATTTGATAGAACTGAGTCTGAACAATCAATCTAGATCTTTACAAAATTTCATACTTTTAAAACTATCACAAGAGTCAAAATAGTAAACACGAATGACATTCGACTACGTTTTAATTTATCTTTTGTTTTGATTCACTTATTCACCAAATAAATCCGACTTTTTTTAAAAAATATGAGAAAAATAATCAACATGTTATTTTATGCAACATAAATTATCCAATCGAGAATTTATTAAATAGATTAAATTTCGACATTTTTAGGAAAGATATAATTTAATCGCCGAACAGATTTAAAAAAATACATTTCAACATAAAGAAGGATTTATTAATTTTTGATCTTTGATCTGATCCAAAATATAATTTGATAAATACTATCAAAAACAGATCATAATTTTTTATCAGAAGGATCAAAGAAATAAAAAGGTGATAATTACAGAAATACCACTAATTTACTCCAAAATCTGTATAAAATTTTTTTAAACATGATAAATGAATTAGAAAAGTATAAGCAAAATATTAGAGTCATTTTTTCGTAAATGATCGATAATATCTCACTTTAAATTTAACTTGATAATAAGTTAATGAAAAAATATTTAGATGATACTTTTGATCCCAAATTCCAAAAACTCAATCATTATTTTCATTGAATATTTTAAGAATGCAAAATTATTTTATCAATAAATTGAAGCTTATTGTCATATCAAGTACATCAATTAATCGATTAAACCTTTAATAAGGGCTTAAGTTGGAATAAAAATATCATCTTTTCGTTATTATTATATACGAAATCTCTAATTTCAATAAAATAAGCCTTTGATCCCATATTCAATCATGATTATCACAATCGGATTTCTTAATTTTGTAATGATACTAAATAATCTTAATAAATCCTGATTGTTACAAATCTCAAATAAACAATTTAATGTCCTTAGATTTAATTTAAATAATTACTACATATTTCATATTATGACTATTATTTAAAAAAAATTCAAAAAGAAAGACAGAATTTTGCGTTAAATAATTAACTTGTCATCAATTGTATATTTTCATAGAAATTAATCTTTTATTTGATCAAATATTTGTGGTTTAGATTAGCTTTGTTAATTTCCAGAACTCACAAAAATAATCGGGAAATTATTTGTCCCCTATTTTCTTTTATGAATCATAATGACCAATAAAATTTGAAAATTCATTTTGAACTGTTTTTATATATAATTGTCAACGATTATCAATTTTTATTCTGCATTTGCATTTAACAAATAATTTAATCTATATTATTAAAAAATAGTTTAAATTATTTATTTACATGGAACAAAATAGGCGTTATTGTATAAAAGCATCAAAAAGATGGTATATTTTCATAAGCTTTATCTTTAATTGTCTCAAACACACAAATTCAAATAAAAAATCAATTATCCTATAAATTTATTTGAAATAAATTTCACAAAATAATTAATTATTTTAATTTTCCATGATTAAAAAAATTTCTAAGATAAATTTCTCTTTATTGATCAACTCACCAGATAAAGCTCTAATGGATGAAAGGTTTCATATTGCTAATTTCAGTTCTCTTAGATCATACGCTTTTTACATGAAGTTTCTCAGTTAAGACGTTATTCGTTATAAATTTAGAAAAAAACGCTTTTCAATTAACTTATAAACCATTAAGATTTGTTCGGTATTAACCAGAAAAGGATTTACTATTTTATCGTACTCATGATTTGTTTCCTATTTAATGGCCTAAATCAGTGTATCTTAACTCTGATCACAGGCCCCACAGGAAGTAATTTCGATTTTAAATGGTGCAAATAGAAAATATAGTGATCAATAAGCATATTTTTTATCCTAGATCGGTGGTACGCAAATATAAATAAATATATTCAATGCCTCGATAAAAACGGTTAAAAAAAATTGGTTTATACTATCATTTAATTAAACCTCTTATAATTAGTTGTTTAATTAATAATAATTACAACACAAAATTACTAAAAAAATCTTTACCCAATACTTTTACTTTTATTTCAGTCCTAAATAAGCTCACTCCTTACATCGTACAATTAGGATCTAGTTATATTTCAAAAAGTTTTATTGATAATAATAGATTCTATAGGGTCTTACTGTTGCCATCTTCTAGCGTTTAAAATATAAAAACCAGTAGGATAAAGAACAATCTTAAATTTCCTAAAAATTGACTCATAAAGTAAACAAATTACAGTTAATATCTATAAAAAACCTTAATTTATTATTTTCAATAAATCTAATCAATATGATGAAACGAAACACATTCTTTTATTCATATGTGAGATAAATGTATCTCTATGTCTTAGTCAGGTGTTCCCAATATATGGTTCAAATTTTTTTTATCCATTATCGCACATAACTTTATTTTTAGAATAGTACCGAAAAAAAAAGACACGCATGCACACAAATTTGACTATTTTTTTTAAACTTGATTCGTTTCAACAAAAAATCCTTTATTTATGTAATCCTATTTATCTGCTTAAAATATTCTGTCAATTAAAAAAAATTAACTGGGATAATTCTAGATATATTGCTACGTAAAGTTGTTTTTAATATTGAAAAATTGATTCCCAACTAACAACGCCACCTCAAGATGCAAACATTTTATGAAAACAACCATTATAATTTATAAACAGATTAAGGTTTTTCCATTAACATATGTGTTCGAGTCCTTTATTCTGTAGTAAATTAAATTTATATAACAATTTAAAGTTATTAAACTTAAAAACTTTAATTGATATGTCATTAGGATATTATTTGTCATCTAAATTGATAATTTTTTATTCGTAGTGTGTTCGAAACATACTTTTGACAAAGTATTTCTTCATTATAATTTTCTTATAAGCGAACATATTGGATTTAAATACGCTAACATAATAAAATATTAAAGTTTATTTATATTGCTCTGTAGTGTATTATTTTTGTTATTGACTGATTTTAGAAGCGTATATATGATTAACCTAAAGAATATTTTATTATACACAAATATCGATTAATTTGTTTCTAAAATCAGAAATTTATTTGGCTTAAAACTCTTTCATACTAATGATATTACCGAATTTCGATAAAAATGTGCTTTTCTATAGACTAGGTGTGTTATCAAAAATTTACTGATCTAAAAAGCTTATAATTCGAAAATAACTATTTTAATCCCTTTTGATCAACCGCTTAGTCTCATAAATTATCAATTTTAATCAGAGAAGCCTTTGTTTGTTTGATAATGAATGATTTTATTAACTTTTTTCAGATTATCGTTGATATATCCGCACAAAGGCGTTTCCAATAACTCATTTAGTAAGTGAATATCAATAAATATTTATTTTATAGAATATTTTTATTATTACTTTGTTTTATTTTTTAAAATTAATTGAAAAAGTGCCATCAAAGCTTTTATTCATCATGAAATAAACTTTTGACTGTTTTATAGAATTTCATAACATAAAACATATTTTTATTAGTTTCAATTGATTTCATTGATCAAATTAACGTGAAAAAATATAAGCTAAGCCTAAGATTGGTAATATATCGTCTCCTTATCTTTTTTTTTAAATTCAAGTGCATTAAGACTGTTTAGCTTTAATTCGTGATTTTTTAAGATTTAATAAAGATTTGGTAAAAATTATTCTAGTATCATTTTAAAAAAAATTTACCCACGCAGAAGGAAAAGTGAATGATTTTAAATCTTTTTTTCCGCTGTAATAATTTCCTTTGTTGGCGTATTTTTAAGTAAATTTAAGTAAAGGAAAGTAAAAAATATTTTTATCGCCTATGCATTTTTAAATATAAGAATTTTAACATGTAATTTTATATTTATAATCACATATGATGTAATTCTTTACGTAATACATAAACAATATAAGTGGTGCATAATTAATTTTTCTCTCTTGATAGATTGCACCAGTTATTGGGATTCATGCACCATAATCCTATTTCAAAACTCTTAATCACAATCAGGGTCGAACGTACGATGATTAAATGCAGAAATATAGTTGCTGAGCTACTATGACCAAATTTAGCTAAATTTTGTTGACTAAATAGAAAAATCATGACTTTTATAAGACGAAGAATTTGTATAATGATATTAATTTTGAAAAACTGATGCATTAAAATGCAAGAATTCAATAAAACTCATAAAAACAAACATAAAAGCGAATAAACAATATAATTGAAATAATCAGTATTGAAACATCATAAAGGCTACAAAAAAATAAATTAATATGGTCATCATTTATCCAAATACAATTTAGATTGGCTTCTTAATTTCAAATATTTAAATCTAATATTTTTAAAAAACGTTGCAAAATTTTGTTATGCTTAAAAATCATTGATTATAGTTATTTTCACATTAATTGGTCGATTTTTCATAGTTAGGAAGAAGTTTAACACGATTAGAGCTTTATCAGTTAATTTATGTAAATAAATCTGACAGCATCAATTTTTCGAATACTGAGGATTAAACAATACTTTTATTGAAATAAATGAGCACGAAAATTAACTGACGCCAAAAAATCTCAAGAAAAAGCCAATTTTATGCCATTCAATGAATTTACGGGTTAAAAAACATGATAAATGAGGGACTTTAGAAAAAGATATGTCACGCGTTCATGCAATAAACTCACACACATAAAAATAATTAAGATCGTTAAGAAGAAATCGGGCAGATCCTGATGAATAAAGCCAAAAACTTTCTAGGTAGCAGTCAGGAACTCGAAAATTGAAAATCATTAAATTAATATTATTCTCAATTTAAGCGGTAAAAAAAATCTCGTTTAAGAAAACGTGCAAAATTAGAACTACGATATGGGGGATCATGAAAAAAAGAATATCACTAGAAAAAGGCTCTGAAATATTCTGATAGAGAGAAATGCCTCGATAAAAATGAAAAAAAATTTCTTTCTGCCAAATGATCAATTTGATAAACAAAATGCCAGTTGTGTTTGTCCATTAGACTGAAGTCAACTTATCACGAATATGAAAATTTTGGCTTTTTTCAACAATATATCGTAGCAATATTGACCTCACCTCCAAATGGATAGCAAAAAAATTTTTTTCTTGTAGATATTTATAAAACGGGACTATTTTGCATTTTCAGATATTATAATTGTGTTAGATTCTACAAAATTCAACAATTTTTTTTAATATCATCATTTGTTACCTTTGAGAGTTGACAGTATCATTGTAATGAATTATAAGAGAAAATAGCTCTCAATAATATTATCCAATATATTTAGCATGTGATTTAATTATAAATTTTCTCCCGCCATTTTCTCACCAACGTTATTCTATGACGGAAGTTTCTTATTTTTTTATGAAATCAATCAGTTATACTCAAAACAAAGGAATCAATATAGATGAATCAAAATATTTTTCTAACCATTATTCTATTTCTATCGATATTTCACTTGCTAGCCAAATATAATCATCTGAGATTATTCGAGGATAATAAATATCACTCTTACACCTTTTAATTTTTAATTAAATATCATACGTCAATCATTTATCGTTGAAATATTTTTTTTAATTTGTAAGGACTTTTATAATAAATAAAAAATATGTCGGACCTGGTTAAACGTCTTGAACCCCATTGAAATACTGAGCAATCTGGTGAATTATCAACCTTTCGATTAAAATGAGACTGATCCTTTGAAAAATTAACTCATTAATTTAGAAAGAACTGTAAGACAACGATCTTACTCGAGAATTTTATTTTTTAATGAAAAAAGTTTAATTTTTTTGTAAAATTAAAAGAAATTATTATAATTTAATTGAAAGAGAGATAAAAATTCAAATTTTGCCGCAAAATAATCATCAAGATAAAATTTTAAGATATGATGAGATATTAATTTTGGAAAAGTGACATTTGCGCACGCGACACTTGCGCACACCGACTTTTGCGCACACCGACATTTGCGCCCAAAATGACATTATTACCGGATTTTTCATCATTTATGACTTTTAAAATATTATTTTAAGTATTGATAAATAGTATTTGTATTTCATAAATCACTAGAGGTGAAATGTCAGTTATTTTTCATATTTTATTAAAAACACAACTTATTGCCTTTTTGTGCACAGCATTTATTTTTTATTATTCTTATTTTATGGTATTTATTATTTATCTGCACAAAATAGGCTAAATTTATCAAAGAGCCAGAGACATCGGTAGTTTATGTTTCTTTAGATTAACCAATTGATTTAATGGTCTAATATTTATTCTAAAATTTTATATCTTGTGATTTTTATGCTTCTGATTCGGTCATATATAAAATTTTAAATTTTTTACTGGTGAATATTTAAGGCTATAGATGGCTTTAATTCTATTTTTTTGATTGATAAACGAAAATAATAACAAATGAGAATTCAGCCAAACCTCTATCTATTACTCATTTTATTTTTTCTAGATGTTTTATTTCTTAGTGACCCATTTTTATTATAATTTTTTATAACACCTTTGATTTTAATGGAAGATATATGTTTTTACTGCTCATATCTAATATTTAAGAGAGAAAATTCTCAAAAATTTAAGTTGCTAAAAATATAAAGATTTTTAAGTGTATGCAGTTTATTATGTCATAATGCTACAAAATTATCTCAAATTACAAAGTCGATAGAACATTTACTAGTAGATAAATTAAAAGAAACAAAAAAAAAGCTCTAAACTTAGTGCTTAAAATATTAAACTTAAAAATATTTTCTCTGATTCTTAAGAATATCATATATTTTATCTGGCATCATTCAATCTAAAATAAGCTAAATTTTTATCAAATAATGCGGCCCTTTGACATGTTAACACTTGCTGATTACTCAGAATACTATTTTTAAGGAAAATGATAAAAAGATAAATAATTCGACATCATGAAAGATATTTCGGTTTTGGTAAGCAATCTAACATTTAAAAAAGTAGACCTCCATTAGATTTATATTGATTTAGTTGCACGAAAAGCCAAAAAGGTAGGACCACATCCACTAAATATAATAATTGATAAAATCCTCTTTTCATTCTAGAGATTTGAATTTTCAGTTAAATAAATAAAAATTATAGCCTTAACTCAATTGGTTGATCTAAACAAGCATAAACTGCCGATGTCTCTAGCTCTTTGATAAATTTAGCGTATTTTGTGCAGATAAATAATAAATACCATAAAATAAGAATAATAAAAAATAAATGCTGTGCACAAAAAGGCAATAAGGTGTGTTTTTAATAAAATATGAAAAATAACTGACATTTCACCTCTAGTGATTTATGAAATACAAATACTATTTATCAATACTTAAAATAATATTTTAAAAGTCATAAATGATGAAAAATCCGGTAATAATGTCATTTTGGGCGCAAATGTCGGTGTGCGCAAAAGTCGGTGTGCGCAAGTGTCGCGTGCGCAAATGTCGGTGTGCGGAACTGTCGTGTGCGCAAATGTCGGTGCGGAACTGTCGGTGCGCAAGTGTCGTGTGCGCAAAAGTCACCCAATCATTAATTTTAACGCGCTTAATTCATAATTCCATGTTATCAAGTAGTTATTTGAGTCAAATCCAACGTCTAATATCAAATTATGATATAAATATTTTTACGTAATAATTGTGGACAGAAATTTAAAAAGACATATTGTGGCTTTTTAAAAAATATATATGAAATTAGTTAAATTTAAATAAATTGTTTTGAAAACGTGTCTAATTTATAAATTATTCTTGTAATATTTTAAGCGGAAAAACTTAAAAAATATGCAGATATTAAAATTGAAATAATGATAAAAAACCCATAAAAAACTTTTTTAATATCTCAAAAATTATTTTTTTCATTATATTTTCAAATTATTAAAATTTGTTTAAAAATATTGATTTTAAACATTTTTTAGGATATAAAAGATAGCGACTACATTAATCAACTAATAAAATTTTTAGGAATCATTCTCCATATTAAAATAATTTTTTACCAATAAAAAAAATTATTATGGCGTATAGTGATTTAGTCTTAAACATTTTATTTTGGCCGGATGCTGGTTTGGTAAAATATGAAAAATTGGTATCATAAATAATTTTTGGTTATCGTTTTCTGCGTTATTTGCAACAATTATTATTTAAAAGGAAAATAATACCCAAAAACTGCTAATCAATATGATTTCTCTATTCTTAAGTTACGAATGAACGCAAAAAATTTTACTAATTTTAGTTTTAATATATTCTAGTAAAAGTATACACAGTTCATCCTGGAATACGTGTAAAATCGAAGAATTTCGGCACACCTATAATTTTTCTTTAATAAAAATAGCTTGTAGAATCGTCTCTTTAATTTAATAAAACTTAGATTCAATATTATCAAGATTTTTCGATTTTTTTTTTATATTTGTGATATTTAAATCAGATTTTATAGAATATGTTTGATGTTTATGTTGGGATTCGGTAAAATTGTTTAAAATTTTTTTTTATGAATTTGATCTGTTTGTAAACGTATTTTTTCGTAGTATTTAATCATGTTTGATAATTTATATTTTTCCAATTTAAAAAGAAAAAACAAAAATATCCTTAAAATTGCGTCGATACTTGTCACAAATTTAAATGTTAATAATTTTTATTAAATATTAGCTGATGTTGTTTTGTGATTGTTCAAAATTGATAAAAAAGTTAAAATAATCGAAGCATGTATGAATAAAATATTTATCGCTTGAAAATTTCATTTCTATGATAATTGATCAATGTATGATTGATCTTAATAAAATTTATCTGGGCAAATATTTTACGATCTTAAATACGTGAAAAATGACATACACTGTCAATTTTAATTTTTTTCGGTAAACTTTGCGTAAAACTACTGTGTTTGTTTGATATAACAAACATTTTATTCAATATAGTTATTATTGATTTTAGATAATTTGCTATAATTTGACTTCATTCTTTTTTTGGGGATAAGAATTATTCGCAAATAAATATTTTCATAATACATTGCTTTGAATTAAATATTGTAAAATGACACGCAATTTATTAAATATTTTTTTTGCATTTAACTTTTTGTATTTGGTTTTTATTATATTTTTTTTCCTCAAACACTAAATTTTCATTTAATGTCTTAATTGGTTATCAGATTTATACGTATGAGTGGTTTCGAATGATGGATATCAGCTCTTATCATTCTTAAAATTTTTAGAAAATAACAATAGATATATCATGATAAATTAGAGCTTTTATTTGAATTCAATATCACCTATCAACTTAAGTTAATTCAGAATATCTTTATCATTTATTAATACATTTGATAATTTATGATTTCTGTTAATACCAAGTAGAAGAAGTATTAAAATCAAAATACCTTCAGTTATTATCATTCATTATATGCTACTACATACCTTTGATTAAATATCGCTGATCATCGTAAGATCAAACACCGAACGGAATCAATTCAATGTCAAATCAAGTAAAAAAAATCTTAAAAGATTTTAATTCCTCTTAATAAAAGTATAAAAAGAATAAAATTGATGTAAGATTCAATAATAAGATGATGTATTGTCATAAAAATATGTTTATGTAATAGGATGACCAGACGTCCATGATTTTCCGAGACAGTCCCAATTTTTCAACCTTTATCGCGGATGTTTAGCTTTTCTCCAGGTTTTTAGTTTTTTGTTTCGATTCTTAGGAAATAGTCGCCAAAACAGATAGTAAAAGTGATTGTCCTAATTTGCTCTAATTCCTAAATAGCTCTAATTTTAAAAAAATCTTCCAATTTAATCTTTTTTGTTGAAGTTATAATAATTTAAAATTTTTTTAGATTAATTTTGCGAGATGAAATGTTAATGGCTATTTAAATCTGGGGTTGTGCGAGAAATGAACGGAAGTGTAAACAGGAACGAAAATTGAAACTACTTTGTTCATAAAAATTATTCCTTTCATTTTAATCGAAGTGTTGGAGACCGTAAATATTACAGATGCAGCAAAAATCAATCCGAGAACTTTAGAGCGACTCTTATTCAACGCGGTGACCGATTTATTCAGAAGACAGATCACACCTGTGGTTGTAAAATTCTTTAAACTTTAAATAAAAATGCGTAAGATCTTCAATTACCGCCTGCTGATGATTTTTTGAACAATAATTTGAGAGAAAAAGACTCTAATCTTGCTGTTTATCCATTTCAAATATACGAGGGTCTATTAATTGATATAGGAAAATGTATCAAGCAACTGGCGATAAAGTACCAAATAAATCTAGTGTATATAATCGAATCAGAAATCTCAGAGGTTCCATCAATAAAAAGTGTATCGACGCGGTTACGTCGTTTTTCTAACGCATTTGAAAATGTAAAAATTTTCATGAGGCGCCATTGAAAAGGGAACATTAAAAAAGAGTATGATGAGTATATAATTTGGTCAACAGATTATGCTTAATCTTTTACGCGATATAACGGCCATAGTTTAATCGACTGTACATTTCGGTGTGTTCCATCACCTTGTATGCATTGTCTTTTCGAAATGGTATTGGATCAAGGAACACAGTAATATTTTCACTGTGTGTTTTGCCTCATGACATCAAGAATGGTACAATATATGACTTGTTGAAAACTTTCTGAACGCCCACCAAAATATTGTGTCATTCGTAACTGTGATAAAAACGGAATTAACTCATTTCTAACAAAGATTAAATGTGCTGAAAAGCGGTAATTCTGTTATTACAGATTGGTCGTTCATAAAACCTTAAATTCCTCTACCATATATCACATAAAAGACATCAAAAAAAAATTTTAAATTAATCTAAATTTTATTTTTTTGTTGGCACGTGCGATTTAGATCTTATTTTTAAGGCATTAAACCTCAAAAATAATTACAAAATGCAAAAAAAAATAGTTTAAAGGCTTATTACAAAAAAAAACAGCCAAATAGCAGATGGAACAAAAATTAGAGCTATTTAGGAATTACAGTTAATTGGGAAAAATCAACATAATTCGGCCAAAACATATTAATATATTAATTTTTAATTGCTTTCACTATTTTGTTTAGATTTTAAAATAAAAACAGTCGTTTTTAGTTAATCAACGAACATTTTAAAAATATTTTTGAATTGATTAAATGTTTACCACGGCCATGTTTTCTTAGAAAATAGAAGTAAACTAGAATACTGAATTAAAATAATCAAAAAAAAATTTTAATTTAAAACCAAACTTAACCTTCAATCACACCATGTTTTTGTTAATTCTAATTTTTAACTAAATACGCCTTTTCGTAGTTGACCTTGTATATTTTAACTAATTTAATTTAAAATATATAAATGCAAACATGATAGAATAGTATAACAAGATAAGCCTAATCTACCTAAGAATTACGAATTCGTGAATTTATGTCTCAAATACATTTTCAATAAGAAGTAATATTTTCGCTTGAAATAAAAATTTGTTTACTCTAAAAAACCTTATTGTTTTTTGCCAAATGCTGAAAAATCTGTTGGCAGTATGTGTCTGGCATCAGATACCAATAAGGATATTATGATTCTTCTTATCATTCAAAAATTGGGTGGAAGTAAGCTCTCACGGACATTAAAACACGCTTTACGCGCAACATTATGTGTTCTTTTTATATGTTTCGGCTTTCGGTTTTAAAATTCTGGTCAGCCTATTATATATACATGATTTTATTTATTCCCTGTAGTGGCTTGAATTCCAATTTTTAAGTGCTTTAATAATATTAGGGATATTTACGTCATAGTACTTAATAACATGCTGATTTAATTTAAGGTTATAAGGGAATTACATCATGAATCTATATTTTATAATTTTTTTTAGAATTCTTACTTCTAGGATAGAATTTTTAAGTTGACAAAAACAGGGCGTGTTTATTTGGCATAAAATTACCTATATTTTGTAATGATTATGAAATTTTAATGTTTCGTGAATTAAAAGATGAGCTTTAAAAAATTTCCTTATTTTCGCGAGAATTTTTTTAATTAAATGAACTTAACATAAGGTAAAAATAATAGTTTAAAAAATCACAAAGGACAAATTAACCTTGCTCAGTTACTAAAACATTGATGCCGTCAATTTTTTTCATACATCTAGGTAAAACTGATATGCCGTAAATTAATTTTTTAGTTAAATTTTTTACCATCTCTAAGTTAAGTTAAAATATATATTAATTTCAATTGAGAACTTTTAAGCCATGGAAGAGAATGTAACCGTTGAGATCGGTATGATATTTATTTGTTTACATAAGATTCACAAGAATCTAATAATATTCAAAAAAATAAAACTGAAGTAAAAATTTTTTTTAATTTTAGTCAATTGATTTAGCCATTAGAAAGATTAATACAAAAATATTTATTTTGACAAGCTCGTTAATGTTTGGAAACATTCTGTTTGGAATAAATATCCACTATTTTAACGCTTATAAGGTATAATTACATTATGTTTTTTCTAGAAAATCGAATCAATTCATAATAGCATCAAAACAAATCTTAATGATTTAACAATAGAAACTTTCATTATTATATATGGAGGAACATTTTTTTTTGCTGGCATAATCGGAGCGATAGCTGCCACCTTGTTGATTAATAAATATGGAAGGTGAATGATTTTTTAATATTTAGAGTAAAAACTTCGATTATTTTTTGCGTCTGTTTCATCATTGGAATTTTGCTTGATGTCATATATCCATACACGCACTTTGTTCTTCTATTCCTTGGAAGGTCATTTGACGGAATTGGTTCTGGTAAATAAAAATTTCTAAACTAATAAGGTGGAATAATGATTTCAAATTTGCTACTGACAATGGAAACAGTTCATCCATCAATGTTTAACAAATTCAAGCCGCTTTCTCAGATTTTTATAAACATTGGAATTCTTCTTTCTTCAGCACTCATTTTTTATAATGTAAATTAAAGATATAATTAAATTAGCCTATTGATAATAAATTCGATTTAATTTTTATCCTAAATGCTCCAATTTCAATTATACTCTTAATTATTTTATGTTTTCATCCTGAAAGTCCCAAATTTATTTATTCATCAACTGGTGATAGAGAAAAAACACAAAATGGTGTGTGATAATCTTTTTAATTTTCAGTCTTAAAAAATTTACGCGGAATATACTATGATGAGAGAGAATTTGAAAAATTAAAGGTATGGTTCATCAAATAAAACAGAAATCGCTTACAACAAATGATTCTGTTAAGCAAATGACAATTTTTCAACTTTTAAAGAGTAAAGACTTGCGAAAAATTGTAATTTCCATTATATTTTTACATGTGAGTCAACAAATGAATGGAATAAACACAGTAAATAAAACGACAAATATGTAGATTCTTAAAATGCCAGCCTCAATCCTAAAGGAAACCAACAATAATAAAGATAATATATATATTCTGTGTCTGTCCTACGCTGCCCTTTTTGGTTCGGTGCTTTTCGTTAATTTTATTAAGTAATTTAAGGCTCATGCTGTTGCCACTCAAAAGCGTAAATTATTATGGATATTATCTGTTTCATTTATGGTCTTGTCGAAACTGGGATGTATATTCTCATATATTTTGATAGTTTAGACGATTTTGTAACTATTAGGGAAAAAATCACGTTAATATTATATTTTTTTCATTGGTGGTATTTTCTTTTCAATTTAGTGCTGGTATAATAGTTATCAAATATAGGTCCAATCGTATGGTTTATTACTTTTGAATTGTTTCCACCAAATGCAGTATCATCGGCTCATGGTATTGGATGTATCTTCAATTGGATTACCTCTATATTTATGTTTTACATCGATACATTTACAGCTGTAATATATACACTTGATTCAGAAAAATATTGGGGCATATATTTGCGGTATTTGGATAGCATTGGAGATCATTATACTAATTCCTTCAATATATTTCTTAGAAGAAACATTAAATAAATCACCAGATGAGATCATCGAAAGGTCAAAGAATAAGAAGGCTAAATTCTTATGGTGGTGCAAAGACGAGCTTTAACTAAAACGAATGCTGCTAATTTAGCTAGAAATATTTTTTTAGTGTTATTTTCGTCTACATTTTTATTTGTAGGAAATTAAAAAAATTGATTCTCAACAAAATTTGCAATTTAATGAAGCACAATTTTGACACTTTGGTCAATTAAAAATTCTTTGAATATCTTATTAACCTTTGACTCAAGTAAACGATATGTTTGCAATCATATAGAAGATACTTTAGAATAAAATCAATTTATTCTAGAGAGGAGGGTTGAGTCACATGTAACACATTCTTCCTTGAGAAGTCGATGATTCGTGTGTGCTCGGATGTCTCTTTATCTTCTTGTAAAATCTATGCCGCTCCATAACGACAAATCTCTTAGACTTGTAATTGCATTCAATTATTTCCTAGATTTAAATCAATGTCAAATGGTTAAAATCTTTAGGTTTCTGAAAATGAGACCTTGCTGTATAATTAAGTTGGAACATCTCTTTACTCTGGTTAGTCAGAAAGACCAATGGTAGTCTTTCTTGTAAATTTTATTATCTTCCCCAAATGTGGTGAATCGCGTTAAGCAGTTGGTTAAAAATTCACTATTTGGCTCAAAGTAAGAGAATACATAGTTTATTACCTCTTTATTGCTTGGCGCACTTACCAAACTAAATAGCTTTTCCATTATCTCTGCCTCAATTTTTTGCCTAGGTCTCTTAACGAATCTCTTACACTTCAATTGTTTTCACAGCAATTTTAATAAATTTGCGAAGTCCGAATCTATTGTCAATAATGCTATACTTGCAATCAATGGAAGAAACTTTGAAAAACAACAATAATTATAGATCGCACGCGTAAGTCGCATGTAAAAAAAGAAAAGAAAATCTATTTTGAGCTATAATCTGGTAAAAAGTATTTTTATATCAAAATTGATATAGAATACTATTTTTGTTTAACCAAGATTAAAAAATGCGCATAGAGATATTTTTGTATTTTATGAAAAATGATAAAATATAGGTTATAAAGCCAAATTTAAATAATGATCAACTATAATTCAATAAAATAAGATTGTTTTAATTGAATTTTATCATAAAAATTATTGGGCCTTTCATTAAATAGCAATCAAGCTGATAGTGTCTTGAATATACGTTTTGATACACTCCTTCCTCTCAAGAATAAGATTTTTAGATTAGGAAAATTGAAAAAATGTTTATTTAAGCCAGGGTTATGAATTTAAAAATAGATAAAATTTTTGTAGTTTTTTTTATTGAGCCATTGGGTTATGCGGGTTAGAGATTTAATAGTTCACATAACGATACAAACTTTAGATTAATTTTTGTCTTTTATACGTAAAGTGTATCATCATTGTGGACATTTTGCATTTAAAAATAAAATATTTTCTATCTAAACAAAAGAACCTCATTATAACCACACACATTTTCCGGTTAAAATAGTTTGAATATCATGATCATGTATTCGACTGTATACAAATATTCAATTGTTAAACAATGATACCTCCCACAACGTACATAATTTGTCAAGGATTAAGTTCTTAATGCGAAACTATCGCTATGCGAAGATGCTTTCCACTAAAATTCAATAAAAAATATCAATTAATATGTCCGGACAAAAAATCAAAAACCTCATTTTAGAACAATTTTACTTTTAATATCGCTTGATCGTAAGAAAAAAAGGTAATTAATGACAAAAACGTGCGTTAAAGCTAAGTATTTTATTATGATTTCGTTCATTATGCGAAGCATGGGTCGCAATTTGAGTTATCTATTATCAAAAAGAGTTAAGTTATGCGCAGCGCACGTTTTCCGAGGAGTATGTTATACGACGTATCACAGAATTCACTTTATGACTTTGTTGCTCGGTAAAAATAAAAATTGTATGATATTATTTCAGGTCAAAATTTTTTTTACGTCTAAGATTTAAATGATTGAAAACGAATTGAGACCATATTAAATTGCTCAATACAATAATATGTCTCATCATCATTTTCTTTTAAGGATATAATGCGTTTTTTTCCAACATTTGGCTCATCCCTAACGGGTTACTAATATGATTTGAGCTTTAGGTTATTGAATTTTAACAAAGGTCATTCTTGGAAGATGATTTATAAAAATATTTTTTCTAACTATGGTAGGTGCGGTGAGTTTTCTGAAATTTTCGTTGAGGCATGTGGCAATATATTTTTTAGAAATACTGATATAATTGATAATTCAAAATCTTATTCTTATAAAATTATCAGATTTCTTGCACGTTTGAAGAATTTTTTTGTTTGTTAGGCTACAAACTGCTACTAAATGAAGTAAAAAAAATTGAAAAATTCTTATGTATAAATTAGCGTTACCACTTAACGGTGCATAGGATAAAAATCCTGATTCATTTATGTAATTCGATTTTTTCAACAAATATAAATATCTTTCGCTTAAATATTTAACATTTACTTCCTATTATGCATAAATATTTGTGAATGAAGCAAATTTTTTTAATTTCTTTTAACTACACTGCCGAAAAAACTGTCTATATTCCCAAATAATTTAAACCTTTAAAAGTTACAAATCTGGCTTAAAAGTTCATTTTTTTCAAGCCTTTAGTTAGACATTAATAGAAGATTTTTCTATAATTTTCTTAGAGTAACAATCAGGTTTAGATATTTCTTAAACAAGCATTATGCGACATCTTGTCACTGAACCTTGTTCTCCGACACTTTTAAACGCAATTTTGGAGCGCAGTGTTTTGGGTGCATAATTTAGTATTTGTTTTTTATTGTTCTTTGCTATATAAAATAAAATTTAACAACAAATCAAAATAATAGGCGTAAATTTATGTCGAAATATCTATAAAACAAAATGAAATTTTTTTTTATGAGATACAATTATTTTAGACTTATTTTTGACTTTTAGATAACTTTGTGTATTAAAAGAAGGAAAATATGAGAAGGTAAAAAATTAAAGAGGCTTATGTTTTTTAAATATTAGTGCAGTAAATTAAATTAAAAATACGCTAATAGTAAAATATTATTAAATTATAAATTCGTTTATTTGCGTTCCAATTTATTTAGTGGACACTAGTACTCAATACAAGCGAGGGCATGATGAGTTGTCGATCAATAATGAAATCTTAATACAATTAAGATCAACTGGACGAAAGAATATACAGGGTGTCCCAAAATGAACCTACCAAAAGTTTTGTCCTATATTTCCCGCAATTTTTAATATTTTTGGCTAAAAATATAGGAAATATTTTATTACACATGTCCATTTTTAATTTCACAATAATCGGATCCCTTTGTTAATTATCACGAATGTTTTTATTATTACTTTATAAAGGCATCTTCCTTCTTTAGGAATTTATAAAAAGTGGCGTGAGTGCAAAAAAAGTTACAACAGCTTAACATTTACGGTTTGGGAAAAAAATGGGTATCAATTAATTTAGTACCTAATTAAATGAATTCAGTACCTAATTTACCTCGCTGCAAAACAAACAAAAAATTAATGAATTTAGTACCTAATTTATGGAATTTTGTTAATAATTATTCATCTAAATAAATTGGTAAAATTTATCGAATTTATATTTTAATCATTTATATGTGGGAATTTTAACATTTAAAATACAAAATTGATGAAAAAATACATGGAAATTTCTTAAGAAATTATTTAGTTTTTGAGTGCATGTGTTCCAGATCTTCTTCTTCCGCATATATTTTTCATAAAAAATTTAAATATCATTATTTGAGAATTATGTCGACAATTTTCTTTTTTCATACCATCAGAAACATATCAATGCCATTTTTTCATAAACTACAGTAATCATGTAAAGTCAACAAATTACTGGTTTGAAACATGCCCTATGGATTTTGATATATAGTTTTATAATGGGAACCACATTATCAGCTATTAAATTATTCTGCCGATAATAAAAAAGATTACAGCTTTTATTGTTTCTGATGTAAAAGCCAGATATCGATGCTATTAAAATTATTAATTTTCGTCGGCAAAAATAGGTATTGATAAGTAGCATAAATTTACAAGCTTTGTATTTTTTTCCAACAATCGGAATTAAGCTTTTATTTTTTTGCTTAAATTCTTAATTGAACAATTGTTCTGCACTGAGTGGGCTGATTCTTCGTTCCTATCTTTTTTATTAAAAAATTTATCAGTAAATATAATCCACATTAGAGTTAACTTATAAGATATAAAAAAGTTGTAATGATACACATTTATTAAATATTGCAATAATTATAAGCTAAAAAATCGATATTAATTGAAGGAAAGTGATAAACTTTAACTAAAAAAAATTAATTATTGGCCATTTTAATTAAGGTACTAAATTCATTTATTTTTTATTTATTTTGCGGCTTAACAAAATTAGGTACTAGATTCATTAAATTAGGTACTGAATTCAAATTAACTGATAAAAATATGGTAAAATCGATGCGGAATTATATATATGGATAGTCTTAATCTATTCTGCGGGTGAAAGGATTAATGAAGGCATGCTGATAAACAAATCTTTATCGATTTTAAAGACTCAGAAAATTAAGAACTTCAAGGGACCAGTTGGATGGCTGCTTAAATTAAAAGCAAGAGATGATCTCGATCTTAGGAAACTATACGGAGAATCATTTACAATAGAAAATCCGAATATGGACGATTTTTTAAAATTTGTAAGTGAGAAATTTAGATTACATGGTCCGAAAAATGTATACAACGCGGACGAAAATGGCCTTTTTTTATAAACTTGTTCCGTCTAAAACGTAGTGAAAACATATTAGAAATGGATATAAAATTAATATGGATAGAATATCTGTTTTTTTTATGAGCAAATAAGAGACGGGGAAAAAAAGTTGAAGCCATAAGTCATATTGAATTTTGCAATACCACAATGTTTTAAGCAATTTCCGAAATAAAAACATGCAAAATATGTATATTTTATCGATGAATTGGATGACTGCTGAGATTTCTGACAAATGTCTGTTAGAATTGAATTTAAAACTCTATGCCACCGGAAAATTTTTTATATTAGTTATTGATAATTGTCCCTCACTTCGTGTTGATGTTGATATAAAATCGATCAAAATTTTTTTTTGCCTGCTTATCTAAAATAAACTTACACCTTTTGACTTTAAAAAATACCGCAGAGGACGTTCAAAATTACCGTTATTTTATTTCTTAAAAAGGAGATGGTAAACGATAGAGAAAAGCGACAAACTAACAAAATATCTTTAGATGTAAAAAAAGAGCCGTTTCCTACATCGAAAAGCATCCAGAACAATCAATCGCAGAAACGGCTAAAATATTTTCTATAAACGAAAGAACTCTTAAGAATTTAATCCAAAATTTTAAAAGAGATGAGGGTTTTACAGAAAATAGACAGGGTTGTGCAAGAAGAACCAAAATTCTTCTAGTCCATAAGGAAAAAGTAAATGAATATTTATAAAATAACCCTCTGCTTACATTAAAGCAGATAAAGCAAAAACTCTTGGAAGATTTTGAAATAACTGTGTGGGAAAAAAATATTTCAAGAACAATAAAGAAATTAAATATTACATTTAAATTGGTACGGCAGGTCCCAATTGCACGAAATACACCCAAAAATCTAGAAAGAAGATTCGAATATGCTCAATCCTACTTCGAAAGGCAAATATTTTCATTGTTTTAGCATTCCATTTTCTACCCCGGACGTTATTTACATTGATGAGACCGGATTCAACCTGCATATTAGAAGAAAATATGGCAGAAGTGAGCGTGGAAAAAGAGTGCAAATAACTGTGGCAAACTCACATGGAAGAAATATTTCAGTTTGAGCAGCCATGAGTAAGAATAAGCTTATACACTATAGAAGTTTTTTAGGCTCATACATCACGGCTCAATTTATAGAATTTTTTGAACAACTGTTTCAAAATATTTCAGATTCTCCAAAACTTCTTGTGATGGACAATATGCGCTTCCATCATTCTTCTGATGTAAAAGAAGTTATTGAAAGCCGTGAGCATCAAATAATATTTCTGTCCCTCCGTACTCGCCACAGTTAAATCAGATCGAACTTTTGTTTTCGAAATGGAAACAAATCATCAAAAAAAGTCTCACATCATATAACATGGAAAAATAGCAGCAAACTATGCAAACTGCATCGACCAATATCACGGCATCAGATTGCCAAGGTTAAATAAGAGAGACGACAAGATATGCCTCAAAAGCTCTTCTTCGTGAGCAGTTTTAATATTTTATCGATTTTTTATTTATTTTTTATTATTTAAAAATAATCGGTATTTTTGAGTGTCTTAATCGGAAATTTTGAATGTCCTCTGCGGTATTTTTGAAAATCAGAAGGTGTAACAGCCATCAGACGAGGGAATAATAAATTATCTGAAAAAAATTTTTAAAAATAAAAAATAGTCTCATTATTGAAAAAGTTGAAATTTGGTGAAATGTTTTTCATTATTAAAAAAATGTATCAATAAAAGATGTTGCAATTTGGATAAAATTTGCTTGGCACGATTTATCAGTCCTAATAATTATTAAATGTTTTTAACACCAAAAACGGTGTATGGGAATAGACCATCGAAAAATTATGGAACATTATGTAATTAATTTATTCGATAAATTTATTGAGACCCAATATTTTAGATCCTATTGTCAGAAAAGAGTTTACGGGTTTGATTTTGATTAAAAAGACTTTATGAAAAGTTGAGTAGATGAACAAGAATAGTTTTATACTGAAAAATACAAATGAGAATGTTTGTGATGAAGAAGATCATAAAGAAATAGAAAAAAAAGTTTTTTAACAGAATTGATCTATTGTTTTTCAAGATATAAAATAATATTTTAATAAAGAATATTTCTTTGACCGAAATGAAATGATTAGTAATGAACCGAATTAGTAAGGCTTTAAACGAAATTAAGACAAAAATAAAATTTGATGATTAATCGACTAAAAAATAACTTTTTCGTTTTAAAATTTAAAAATTTTATAACAATTATTTTTTTCGACAAAAAAAATTGATCATACTAGAGCAGTGATTGTTTTTACTTCTTTGTCGAATTGTGGTATTTTATAGACTATAACTGACGAAATTTATAAGTTTTAGCAGATTTTGAGATTAAACTTATCTTATTTTAGTTTTCTCTAATTTTTAAATTGAAAAACGCAATAATTTATTGAAATTTAAAAATTATTATTTTTTATTCGAGTTATAACTGTTTTAGTATGGTATTAGCTTTAACAAGTTCGTTTAGCAGTAAATTGTTAAAATGTTTTTAAAATGTATATTAGCTTAACTAAAATAAAATTTATTTTCAAAAATTCCAGACAAGAATTAAAATTTCGGAACTGCATCGGGAAATTATTTTGGGTGTGTAATTCTAATTTTAAGCCCATTTAAAAATATTTTTCATAATTATTTGATAGGTCAAAACTTGTTAATTTTTTTTCAGTCAATAATGATAAAAAATTCATCGTTAGAATCGAGTTAACTAAAAATTAAAAATATTGACCGATATCTGAGTCTCGACTAAAGAATTGATATATTCACGTTTGAAAATTTATGTAAAAAAAATTAAAAATTTTTTTTCGGAATGGTTTTAATTTATACTCATGTTACGTCGTCCAATTTTAATGAAGTGTAAATAGCTTAAATTGAATGGATTAATCAGGAAACATCATTTGATTATATTCATAATTTTCAAATACTAATCTTTTTAAAAATAAATAATATTCAAGATTAATTTTTATCCCTAAAAATTTTCCCGTGTGATGAATTTAATGAACTTTTTTTTTATTTCTTATTTCCTAATGAATCTATTTGCAGACCATGAATCTGTTGAAAAAGTATTTTTATGTGATTTTAGTCAATCAAATTATTTAAATTAAGTATTTTTTATACGTCACTCTAACATTTTTTAAATCTAAGAAAGATATGAACTTACGTCTTTCCCGCGTAAGACTTCACGATTAATAATATAATCTTTAACATTCATAACAAGATAAACCTTAAATTATTCATGATTTTTTATTTTTAAAATTTTCATCAGTGACTATTCAGTTTTCATTGTACAACTGTCGTTTAATAAAATTTAGTGTATGATGAAGACCATTATTGTTTTTTATGAAACAAGAGTTTTACAAAGTTCATTAACTCATAAATTTTAAATTTTTATTCGTATTCAGTGATATTTTACTGCAAAAAAGCTAATTTTGATATCTTTTTATGAGTTTTTTACAATACTTAATTAATTTAAAGAATTACAAAAGATCTTTGAATCATGAATGCATAATATTTGTAAAATATCGGCTAGAAAGCTTTGAGATGTAAATAACCTGCTAAATATTAAGATTTTTAGCTTTTAAATACCGTGATACTTCGCATGACGTATTCCTCGAATAAGGTAAGTTGCGCAAAGCGTACTTTTTTTTCCTAATAGATTACTCGCATGACGAACCTTGCTCTAAAAATGAACTAGATCCAATTCCACTGTTTCGCTTAAGCGCGTGTATTTTATGAATTACCATTTGTTCATGAGATCGAACGATATCAACACACAAAATGGCTCTAAACCGAGATTTTAATTATTGTCATGACAATTAAACTATTTTTTTTATATTATTACAAAGCAGGCCTCTCATAACGATCGTTTTGCACAAAGAACTTACTCTTATAATCAATTAAATACGTTATGCGAGGTATCAATTTATATCGATCCTCTATTTCTCAATTAAGAACAGTGATTCTAAACTTCATTTGACTCAGGCCTAACCTAATGTTTTAAAAAATTTCACATGCCTTTAGTTAAGGGAGTAAATAAATATTTTTGTTTGTCGTATTTTATAAATTGCATCTAATAAAAATCGAAATTGTCGCATCCTTAAAAGCGTGTGCATCATTTAGGCATTTTTAACCTTGAGTCGCTAAAGCCCGAATATATTCATCATTTTTTGAGTAAAACACATTAGGACGATTCATGTTCAATTAAATTTTTAATTTTTCAATTTAAAGTATTAAAAATGAGTGAATTAATAAAAATAATAGACAATTGGCTGAAATCACTTAAATTCTTAAATTTACATTATCTGCAAAGCTTTATGTAATAAAATGAAAAAATTCAGACGCATGATTGTCAAAATGAAATTAAAATTTGTCCTGTTACAAAATTTTTGGAACTTTTACCATTTAAAAAAATCTCCATGATTTCTTTAAAATAATTTGAACGCAAATATTAAATCTGTAGTTTTTTGTCAATTTTGTTCGATTTATTGATCAATAATAATATTTACAAATGATAACATTATTTTTCGTGGTTTTTGGGTAATTTTCAGAAATTAATTACTCAAATTACTATATTTTTTATTGTATTTAGAAAAAAATTTATTATGAATATCTTATTGAACCTGCTGAAGAATCGAACAGGTAAATTGTAAAAAAATTTTTAGAAAAATTAATTTATTCTCCCATAGATGCCAGACAATTGCAAAAATAAAATTGGCCCTTTCTTAGCTAAAACCTTTAATGTAAAAAATGCTAATGGTCTCGAGAAGAAAAAATTGCCGATCAAAAAAATAATTAAGGGCTATAGAGAATTGTTAGTAAGAATATTTCAATTTCAAACTTCTTAAAATTATTTTCTGTTGTAAAATTAACCGAAGAATAATATCATAGAAAACATTTTAATTTGTTTCCGCCAATAAAATTCTAAGTTGACCCTTAATTTATAAGCCGTATTAAGATTTCCAAATAAAAAATACTATCTTCGACGGACTATTGTGTATGATTATTTTAGGGAGATCATTATTGATTGATATCTATCTTGTAAGAACAAAATACTTTGATGTTACAAAATAAATTTTTTTGTATCTTTTTATCAAATTATTAAATTTTGCTTCATCATAGAGCGCATATTCAAAATTATACTTTTAATAATTTACCTTCAAGACAATGATCGAGTGAATTTATATGCAGTAATAAATATTACGTTATTATAACTGCACTATTTAATCAACTGGCGATTTCTATGATTTTATCTGTTAATAGAATGATATCAAAATTTAATACACAGCCAATCATGATAATTATTTTGAATTTGTTTATGTGATTCAAAAATTGTTAAAATGATCGAAATTTTTATAGAATTTAAGAATTATTTTTTTTTGACGGAAAAAAATGTCGAATTTTTTAGGGAATTAAAATATATATCATACTGAGGAACCATCTGGGGTAAGTACCCAAAAAACAGTGGGCGCTTAAAATTGATTTTGTTGGCTAAAACAAATATTTTTCTTATTAAAATTCATTAAAAAGGATAATAATAGTGATATAAATTCTGTAAAGAAATTCTTTAATGTTGTTTGCTTATTACCAAATAAGCTTTTATCCTTTTTTTTAACGCGTGCGCCGCGCGATTCACGTGCGCCACGTGATCATTATGTAGCACGTTATCATTTCGTGGCACGAAAATACATATTAGCGAAGTATAACAAAAATTTAAATAAATTTAACTCATATTTGCAACAGTATCAACATATATGCTTAATTTTCATAACCATTAACTACCCATGCGTGATCATTTATGATAATCCTTTTTTTCGTAATGTAAAAAAATTTCTAATACTATTTATCAGCAAAAATAAATGCTCGCATTGGACAATGTGAGTTTTCCTCATACTGATGACTTAAAACAATTTTTTGCTCGCCATTATATTGGCCATAAATTTATACCTGCGTTAAACCCTCGATTAAATCCTATTGAATATGTATTTTGGAATATCATATATCGATATAATAAAATTAAATCAAGTGCAAAAATTTGTGTACAGCCTTAAAGAAACACAAATCAAGTTATTAGAATTATTTATCATAATAAAATTCAATTAATTTCATCAAAATTAACCAATATGGGAAGATATATGAACCTGGTTTGCCAGAGTAATAAATTTAAGCTTCGTAAATTTTTAAATACTATTTTAGCTATCTCAATCATTATAATTTATCATTTAAATGATCTCTTAATTGTCATACGTAATTCAGATGTATTAAACGATAATTCGGATATAATTTCCAATAAACCTGCAATTAAACTTTGCGCAAAAAAAACAGAAATATATGTTTTCTATTTAAGATCATACAAACAATCAAAAGAACTAATTTAATACCCCTTTTTATTAGAATTAATAGGATATCAACAATTTTGTATCAAATATCTTTCCATTAAGATTCAAAATAACCAAATTGGAGTTATATTTATATCTCATTACGAATAAAAATATATAAAATAGCATTTCTATCTAAAACAAGCCTCAAAATACTATAAGCCATTGAAATTTCATAAACGCGCAAAAATCAAGAAAGCGCAGCACAATCATACTATGATTCCAAAAGATCTGATAGAATTTTTTTTCTCAAAAATTCATTATTTTGCAAGCGAATTGAGCATAGGAATTTCTATTATTTGTATTTATACCTCATTACTCCATTTATAACTCTAAACCATTATGATGTTTGCATCTTAAAAATATATCCGAATCAACTTCAAATATATTTTAGGGCCATTTTTTCAGCGACATTCGACTTTTCATTCTTTTACGATTTAATACGATTGGAAAGATGATTTTTGAAACTAATATAACAATAGCATATAAAATTGAGCCTTTATACCCTTTTTTTGCTAACGTAAGTCAATATCCTACCGACATTAATTTAATTTCTACAAAAGGGATATTCTAAATAAAAACTTGCAATTTACAAAAGATTGATTGATAAAAATAATATGATAAGCCTTGATTGGAAAACGTGGCAAAATATGTTTCTGAAATTTCAGTTGAACCTTGCGTAATAGAGGTTGGTAAAGTCTTGAATGTACTCTTTTTGAAAAAATTATTGTTGATAAGCCAATCAAAGATCTGAATGTTAATAAATTTAGGCGATCAATTATAATATAATCAAGAATCGATATTTTGAAGACTAGTGTTACAGAATCTATTTTTAAAGATCTAATCTCAGTTTTTATTATGATAAACATCAATTTTGAGTTCAAATAAATAAAGAAATTAGTAAAATTGATTATTTAAAGATGTAATCATAAAAATTTTTGTATTTTTTTCACAGCTTCACTTTTAATTATTTGCCAGGCAACTTATGTCAATTTTTTTTTCCTTGCATTATCTAATTTTAGCGATATTTTTTGTGTTATGGACTAAATAAAGAAGGAAAATCTATGAAAAGATACGAAATTATTCTAATTGATATTGAAATATTTGACTACGACGAAATAATATGCGTTTGGGATGCGAAACTTCAAGCCAACCTGAATATCCGAATAAAGTACGAAATAATTCTAAAACATGAATTTTTGATTTAAGCCCTTCAAATCTTAAAATAACTACGTCTAGTCATTTACTAGAATTTTTTAGTAACGTGGAATGCCATAAAAGGTTAATATTACTGATAATACAAGCGAACTATCTGTTAGATTAAATATGACAAAAAAAGATCGAAAAATAACAGAATACTTCACTATCTCGACTCACGAAATTTGTACGAAAATATCGAGATGCTATGTTCATGATATATTAGCACAAAAGCGTAGTGATTATGTTCTTGTTTTTGTTGAATTTTCAGCGAGGAATTAAAATCAATCTTGATGTTACTACTCAAATTAAAGAAAAAAATATAGTATACAAACCAATATGGAATTTCGAAATTTTTTTGCCGTGAATTCTGAAGAAATTTTCTTACGACGATACTCAGTAATTTCAACAAATGATAAAGGAAGACTAGAATTAAAATTTAGGCAATTCAAAAATATTAAATTTAGAAAAGAGAGAAAAACATTTTTTAATTATTATGAACTATCTTGTTCAACAAAATTTAAAAAAGAATGTAAGTATTTAAATCAATCCTGTATGAGCAAGTGCAAGATTAACTTTCCAGATTGTAATAGTAAGTTTTTATTATTATTTTTAAATTTTTGATAATATTTTCAGCAAAAAATTATAAAAATTTTCTTTTTGAGGATATTGAAACAATTATATTTTAATTTTAATCTTTAGCACATGAATAAAATAATAGTAGTTATTAACTTCAATAACACTATCAATGTCTATTTAATTATAAATTAAATGTTTTACGTTCATTAAAATTAAAAGATCATAATTTGATTACATTTTTTAAGCTAGCTGTATTTACAGTGGGAAATAAATAAAAGTATTTTATCTCAAAAAAAATCAGCTAATGATTGTAACTAAAAGTTTTAAATAAAACCACAAAAAATTCGGTTTTTGTCGCATATTTTCATTATAAAGAAGCATTCTAAGCACAATGTCTAAAATCAAAAAAATTTCGTTCTCTCGTCTAAAAATAAAATTTTTATTACGAAATATCAGTTCCCTTAGGAATTTTAATCTAAAAACTAACAGATGTTAACTCTCTATTAATATTATGATTCACTGTATTTAATAATCAATAAAACACTCAAAAATATGACAGAAAGATAAAAAAATATTGTTGAATACATTAACATAAATCCAAAAATGATGAGTATATATTAATCGATTCTTAAAGCATTTCTTAATATATCTTCTATCAAATAAAAATGTTATAAATCTCTTACACGAAAAGTTCTCAGTCTTGACCTTTAATTAAATTGTAGATTTAAAATTATCCATATTAGATTATGAACTGTATAAATCTAAAAATCATAAATAACTTATGTTTAACCTTTTATCTTCAGAGTTAAATAGATAGATTGATTTAAGTGCTTTGATGATGAACAAGTCAATAATTTACGAAAAAAGCTTTCGTCAATAATATATTTTTAAATGCTATACATGATTTGAGTGTACTTATTGGCATATTTTTACTATATTGATTATCTAATATACAGCGATACCTCTCAAACGTACTCCTCGGATTATGTTCGCAGCACATAACGTACTTTTTTTCGCCAGTAGATAACTATCATAACGAACCT
Organism: Cyprinella venusta; assembly: GCA_038021265.1. NCBI lineage: Eukaryota > Metazoa > Chordata > Actinopteri > Cypriniformes > Leuciscidae > Cyprinella > Cyprinella venusta. Next base: position 60,009 of record JBBNEX010000099.1, read on the forward strand.
TGCTTCGCACAATGAACTAAAACAAATTCCACTATTTTGCTTAATCCAGCGTATTTTTCGTGAATTATCGTTTATTCCTGAGATTGAACTGTATCAACACATAAAATAGCTCAAAACTATGGTTTTAATTTTTTATCTCGACACAAATAACTTTTTTTGTTATTGTATTTTAGAAAAAAGCATGCTTCGCATAACGATCGTTTTGCATTATGTAGTAACTCCTAGAATAAATTAAATAAGTTATGCGAGGTATCATTGTATAAGTCTTTTTTTAAATTTTGGCGCGTTTAAATTTTATATTAGAAAAAATTTTGCGTAACCTTTACTAATCATTAATTGTTACCAATTTTTATTAAAAATAACTATATACGCATTTCAGCAATTTTTTTCAACCATTAAAATTTATTTCGAATGATTTATCTGAGTATTATTCGACAGAAGCTTATAATTCAATGATAAAACATAAATATATTTTTTGTTGCCTAATTGTAACATTCTCTCGACGATATTTCAATTTATTTTTCTATTAATTGCAAAAAATGTAAAATTTTTTTTTATACGGTTAATATCAAGTAGAACATTCGCTTTTTAATCGATTCCAATAGCTTCATTAGAGAAATGCACTCTGCCTTATTTTTATATTTACTCGTTAACTTGTATTTGATTCATAATTCTCATTAATAAAATAAAATATAAAAATGTGCATTCGATGAATTTAAATTAATATATTCGAAATAATTAATTAAGCGAAACAATTTGTGTTGATTTTTGATTTTTTGACTTGATGACCAACCATTATTTTGTGATGTTAGATGTGTAATGCTCCAACATATTTTTCTTTTTTAAATGCACATAATAATCTGTATGGGCTCACGACACGCCAAAATACTATCCTGACCATTTAATTATAATTATGAATTAGCCTGTCTCAATGACCTTCCTGCTGGTGTCAATTTTCTTTTTTCTCTCTCAAAAAGCCATAAAAATGAATTTTAATAGTTTTTTTGGGATTTTTTTTCTATTTAATTTAAAAATCTGAATATTACACTAAAGTCGCCGGTTAATTTTGCGTCAAATGAAGTCTCATTTCTCTATGAACATATGAAATTTTATGTTGCAAAAAATTAAAATACATTAAAATAAATATTGATTTTAAAATTCTCTGAAAGTTCACCCAAAATAAAGTAAATGGCGTCCATAAATTATTCTAAGATTTACTCGCGATTGCAATATATCAACCAATGCGATATCGAAATCACAATATTAAAGTTATTTTATTCCTAATTATCCATATGTAGATATTATTATCCAATTTTTCAACATGATTTTTTTCGAATATTTTTTTGATCAGATTAGAGAAGACAAATATCATACCTTTTTTAAATAATAACGAAAATAATCGATCATTTAGCCAAGAAATATAAAAAAACTCCAATAAAATTGTTAAGCAACGTGATCAAATATTTTTACACCAATTTGTATTTTTGAACTATAAAATTACTGTTGATAATAAACAATATGTGACTAATAATGTTTGTGATTGATCTTAAGACAAAATTGAAAGACCGGATTATTACGTTTTTAAGGCGTAAATTTTATCCGCATCAATATGATATCGAGTATATCTATTGAAATATGGTATTTCGAAACTTACATTTTGATGAAAAAGTTAAGGCATAATAGCCTGTTCTAATAAGATAATACAATGTAGCAAATTTTTGCTGGAAATTATACGAATTTACTGTTAAATAATTGATTTCGCAATACGATATATATGATTTTATCATGCTTCATATGGTATCATGAATAATTAATCATATTAAAACAATTTTTAAATTTCATTATATTTTGCATGAATTCGAATTAGTTGTTTCAATAATTAATTTAATTTTATATATAAAAGTCGACATATGTGGCAAAAACCCATGTATTAATTTTGTAAATTCCTCAAATCAAACAACAAGTAAAATTATTGTCTTATGTAAAGATAAGAGACCGTCTAAATACTGTAACTGTAAAGAGAACTATATCGGCAAATTATGCGATGTATATTCGCCACGCGTACATGGAAGAAATAAGACGATTAAAGGCCCCAAAAAATGCCGACTTGGATGGTCAGGATATTTATGCAGCGAACGAAATTGTGAGGGATTTCCCATGTGCAAAAATGGATGTAAGAATTTAAATAATAAAGATTGTATCATAGAAAAAAATAAAAGAAAATGTCTTTGTTACGACAAACATACCATCGGATATCTTTGTGAAATTAATTGTTCTCAATTGTGTTCAAGTGGTATTTGTGAAATGATTAATGTATCGAAAACTAATAATTTTATAGAAAAGGATAGTTTGTTTATCAAATGAAATGAATCGATATTTTTTGAGTCACAATTTAATGCCAATAAATATCTGACATATTATATCGAAGACCCAAATTATTTTGAAACCACTGTTAACGATTCTTTAAAAGAATATCTAGAAAAATATTTAACATACAATCGTATTTAAATATAATATATGTTATAGTAGAAAGAACAGATGCGAATGATTACGATATATTTCTACTTGTATCAATATCTATCCTTATCCTGTTGGTTACCCCATGGATTGTTAGAGCAACGTTATTTTTTATAAAATTGATAATTTCCAACTTGGTATATCTATTTTTAGATACAGAAATTCTTATTAGAATCAAAGAGAACGGAGAATAATATTGAAGGTAAATTTTATGTTATTTATAGATCGAATCATGAAAGAATTAATTGAAAATAGATTAATAGTCCAAAAATAAGCTTTCGAAAATCAAAATCATATAATCTATCGATCGTATATCAATAAATGTTTACTATATTTATAATTAATAAAAAATTTCTCAAATTTTTGTCAGTGAGCGAAATTTACACTTTTTGCATCTTTGATGATAAAGTTTAATCAAAAAATATATCATTAAATAAATTACAATTGGGAATGTTATTTAGAATTGGCAATGGAGACTTCATTGTATGAAAAAGTACAAAGGCTATTAAAATTCCAAAATATATCATATAAATATTTTTATTACAATTTCCTTAACCTTACGCTGACAGTTTTACTATCAAATATGAAAGGTTATCAAACAGCAATGAAACTAGAGAATTATATAAAAATATTAAAAAGAAACGATTAATTATCAATTTTTTCTTCTTTTAATGCAGTTTTTATGCAAATTTAAGAAATCTCTGTCGAATAATATTTTATAGGGTTTTAAATCCGCATATTCATTTTAAGTGTAAATGCACGCATTTGCGAAAACCAAAACATTGACATATAAATTATGAGTATTACAATTAGATTATTATGTTATTCTTACAATCTCTGATATTTTAAGATTGAGAATTTTTATA
>JBBNEX010000368.1:0-32564 GCA_038021265.1 Cyprinella venusta
TCGCTCATTTTTATGATTTTTCAGATATCAAACATAGATTGTAGTTTATAAAGTTTTTCATGAAATTGGGAATTTTTTGTATTAAACAATAATTTCTGCAATATTTTTATAATTTTAAGTTTGGTATAGAAACTTCAATTTCACTTTACTAAAATAAACCAATGAATATGTAAAATCAATGTTTACTTCTGTGATTCGGAAAGAAAGAGGTGTTTATTTATTGCGACCATGAAGATTTAGAAAATCTTTAAATATTTAAAGAACAGATTATATAATAAACATAAGACAAAAATTTTAACATAGTTGACGGAGAACATGCCTTATTAATAAAATGGTGGATCTCACTTCAATTCTGATCTTTTTTCAGTCTATTTTTACGAATTAACACCTCTCTAACTCCTCTAGCTTAAATAATTTCTCTTAACATTTTTTCTCCTATATTCAAGTGTAAAATAGCTAATTTTCGACGATTTTTGTATTTTTTTGAGTAATTGATAAAAAAATGGATTTTATGATCGTAGTCACTTCAAAAAACAAGAAAATCCCGATCCATTAATGCCGATGATCAAAATTGGATCATTTATAGAATCTTGTAGTTAATAGTCCCAAACTCTCTCTTTTATGTTAAAAACTCAATAAATTTTAATTTAAGTCTAGTTTCTTAAGTAATATGTACATATTGAATAATTGAACAAAACGTAATTTGTAAATAAATATTGCGTAATAAGTAATTAACCTCGAAATTTAAGCGTAAATACTAAAAGAGCAATAAATAATTAAGTTAATTCGTCGATATCAACTCAATCGATCGTTATTTTTCAATAATCTTAAGAAAACGAGAAGAAATCAGATATTTTTTACGTAAATCAATATAGACTTAATAAATTACCATTTTCGTTTGAAAGTTGTAATCTTTTAATGGAGTTATTAATCGATTTAGACTCTTCCATCAAAATAATGTAATGGACATGCCAGAAGTAGCGTAATTCAATGAAATGTAAGTTCTCGACTGTTTACGCTAGATTTTAAAATAAAATTAAACTTGCTTAATAATTCAAAGGAAATCGAAAATTCCGATCTAGGATATGCTAATTTTAGGTTTATTTATGTTTTCGTCAGAATAAAAGTAATAATTTTAAATTTAATATTAAGCAATGCGAATCGAGTTTTAAATTTAATTTTTTTTCTTTTTTATATTTTATACTTGGAGGTTGGATAAAATAAATTTATTCATAGATTTTAAGAATAACCACCAATAGAACAGTCGGAAAGTTAAAAAAAATGATTTTGTTAGGATAAGCTTAAAATGTGTGCTTATTGTTATTAATTGCATATACATAAGTTGGGTAATGCCGCTAATTTTTAAATACACTATTTGATTTTAAGGTTGGGTTGGTCAAGTAATCCGCTATATTTATTAACAATTGGAACTAAATAAGATTTTTTGGGAGTAATGATACAGTGAAGCTACAAGGAAATTTATAATGTGGACTTAGTTTATCTAAATAACATAGTGGTTAATTTTAAGGAATAATCTCAAAATAAAGGATTTTCTGAGGAATATTGCGAGTAGTTATTTGATGTAAAATCCAAGATACTGAATGCCCCGCCCTTAAGACTGTGACTTTATAATCTTATCATGATTGGTTTAAAGAAAGTCAAATATGAAAATAAATTATTATTGTTATTGTTGATTTTCAATATCATCCTTATATTAGACATTGAATGCATCAAGATGGTTGAAATTGAATAACGTATTGAAACTTAATAAAGATGATTAAGGGTCTTAATAGTTTATTTGTAATTATTAAATTTAATACCTCCTCGGCATATGACATAGACATTAATAAACATTGCACATAAAATTTTTGAACTCATCTAATTTTGGATGTTTTTTGATTGCAGTGACTGTTTCCGATATTTTAAGAAAAATTACAAACAGCTTAATAACTTTATAATTAAAAACAAATAATGATGCATACAAGAAAACTCATGAAAAATTATACAGAGAAGTGGCCATTTTATAGAAAATAAGCAATTTTTTCTATTGGTGAGATGAGTGCCTTAGTTAAACAAGTTCATACAGTTAATTGGATCTGAAAATTAATTAAATTGTGTTTAACCAATTAATTTATATTCTTAATAAGCAGATTTTATATTGATAGGTGGTTTTATTGGTAGGTAACAATCTAAGATCAGTAGGCAAGGTTTGCTCAGATTAAAGACCCCACCTAATCGGGCAGTAATATACTAACAAGGAATTAGTGCGTTTCTCGATTATTTGTTAGTAAATAAAGGATAAGTACTCATAAAGGTAAAGTCAGGCTCTTTTTGATGCTTTAAAAAATGTAACTTATTATGGTTTGAATAATGTTAATGATGCAATGGAAATAGGGGAAGTTAATTTGTTTTTTTTAAGAGGATCATCGTCTATGCACAAACACAGCGCACTGGCTTTGATTTACAATATATTCATTCGGTGCACTTTTATTAATTTTTAAGATACTAAAATTAAATATTATGTTAATATCCAATGTGTTTTTCAGCGATAAATTATTAAAATACTGCATTATCATTGTTTGACAAATATAACGGGCCTTAAAAATCCGAGATTTAATAATATAAGTCGGTTCAACAAATCGGCATAATTCTTTAAATCCATAAAGAGGTGGATCATTACCAAGAATATGTAAGTATTTACATTTATTATGGGGAAACTAACTTACTTACCTCCAAATAATATTTATTTATCCCTACTCATTTGCCTCTTTATTCTTCATAAATTTATGTCTGCATTTCCATAACATTAACCATCTTATCTATTTTGAGATTGAGCTGTTGGCATCTTCCGCCTTAAGATACTTGATATTTTTATTTAATTTCGTATCTTACATTCACCACATAATCGTTCTCGCCCTGAGTATTTCGCGAATAATACACTAAAAAGGTGTTTTAACATACTTAGCTTCAACATTGATGTAAATTAATTATGTTAGTTCATTTTGATTCAAAAGCTTCCCTGACCTTTTTGCAAATCACAGTGTCTTGCTGCTTGTTCTACCTTTTATATTCTCTCTAACTTTGAAATTTATCTTAAAAGTCATTTAAGGTGTTTAAATAGTAAATGACTGATATTTTCTAAATTTTTGTGATCCTCCGGCGGCCGTGGTCAAGCCGTTATTCGATTCCTATTAATTATTACCAAGGTTGGATAGCTCAGATTTATTGGTATAATTTATCTCGAATTAAAGATTAAAGGCGGAATTAATTATTTTTATTTGCTTTGAGAATTATCTTAAATCAAAGAATCTTAATTTTAAGAGCAATGTCTGATGGTTCGAAAAAAGGTAGTCAAGGGGCTGAAGAAGGCACGGATAGGTCTTCCTATTCGTACATTAAAGTCAGCAACGAAACTGACGGTAGATATTTATTTTTAAATAAAGATGCATCCATAAATTCCGATGGTCGAAAATCAACTAAAAGTAGTGGCAATACTCGAACAGCTTATAATTACGTTAATATGATAGTCGAATGTATTCTTTCGTCACCAGATCGGAGAGTTTTACTGAGTGATATATACAAACACGTTCAAAATAAATACAAAGAAATGATAGAAAAGGGGGTAGACTGGCAAAATGGAATTCGGCATAACTTATCTCTCAATGATTGCTTTGAGAAAAACGGACGAAACCCCAATGGAAAGGGTTATTTTTGGACAATCGCAGAAAAAAACTTGCCATACTTTGAAAATGGGGATTTTCGAAGAAGATGGGCTCAGTGTCGAACTAGAAAGCAACGAGATGGATCTGAGGCCAAGAGACATTCTGGTTATGTTATTCCAACATCAACCTTCGCTGCCTACCCTGCAACAAATATCTATCATAATTTGACTCCTATTGGTAATAATAGTGCATCACCGAGCGTAAATTTGTTGATCTTAGTTTTAGGGCAGCAGTTATTACGATCGTCGCAGCAGAGTATGTCTAACAACCGACAATGGCACGTATTCGGCCCCATACATCACTGGTCCCAGTTCACCAATTAATGGATATTATCCCTCAATACCTCAAACCTACTTTCCAAGACCGTTCTTTACTGGTTACACTGAACAAAATATACAGTTATCTCCCAGCTACTATCCGTATAATAACTACACTGAACAATGCGCTCATCCTTCGATTCAAACTGCTACCATTCAATGCCAGCAATTGCAATCGAATCCTACTGATGCGGCTATAATGGGATCAACTCATAGTTCTATTGAGCTTCAGAGCCAGGATAGATCCACTCGATCCTACCCTGATCATACAGTGAGCACCATCATCAATAGATTATGAGAATCAATATGATTTACAAAAAATATTTATAAAATTATTGACTCAAATAACAATTATCGAACATAATTTAATATTTGCTATCCTTTAATCGTAAATATGTTTCATTCTTGAATTTTTAAAGTTTTATTTGGGTTTATCCTTTCAGCAACAATATCAATAAATATGCTGAAGTTAAAAAGAGAGGTGATTCCTATAATGTGAATCAGCTCATCGATAAATAATTATAATTAAGTTTTAATACGAAAATGTTCAAAAATTACCGAAAAAGGACGAATAAATATTATTATAGTTTATATCCACCGCAAACACCTTTGCAATAAGATAATAATTGGTAGAAAAATTAGTTTAGGCTTAATGAGAAACAAAAAGCTTATATCGGCTCATTTTATTTTAAATTTAATGCATTTTATTTTTTATATTGGCCATTAAACGGTTAGGTGGCTTCTTTTATATTTAAAAACCACTATTTTGTTAATTTTATGATATTTATAGTAAGGAACTGCGAATCATAGTTTTTTCCGAATCCAATCTTGGATCGACAACAAGCATGACTTAAATTTTGCCTTTGACCTTTATTGCAAACTTTATAATGTAATGAAACATTATTTAAATAGTTTAAGATCGGAATAAATTTGACCGAATTGATCCACTGATTTTGGTAAAAATATCTTACAAAAAATGTTAGTTATGCTTCTCAATACATTTAATTATTATTTAACTAGCTTTGTATCGATAAAGGTTGCAGATTAATTCGGCGTAGATATTTAAGAAATTGATTCGTTTTACACTGTATTATGTAATCTATAAAATGACGCACATTTAGCCCATTCTCTTCCTTTCTGAAAATTCTTTACGTTTAAAAAGAATGCCTTTTGACTTCTTAAAGGAATCAGACATTTTAATTCCTTTAATACTATTGCATAGCAGCTTTACGTTTATTCCAAAAGTTCGAATCGAATCTCGTTTTTTTTCGAAACAAATCGCGAATATCCGCAGGGCCCTAGTTTATAGCTTATTTTGCCTTAGTCATTATATTTTTTTATTTTTCATAAATAATTTAAGTAGCGAAGGAAAAATGAAGATAAATTTTTGTATGGTGCAAAAAGCATTAAAAAAATACAAAGTAAATTTCTGGAAATTAATTAATTGGATTAAAAATAAGCGTTTGTAAAGATCTAATAATACACGGTTAAATATTAACGTGATTAAAATCAAAGAGAATTATTTTTATCGAAATAAAATTAGGTTTAATTTAGTTTAATAATTTTTTTAAGCAGAAAGCTTAATATATCTGTTTGATCAGCCCAGAGTCATAAATTTTTTGCTAGGATGTTTTTAAATAACCGTAGGAATCTCGTACATTTGATCGAAACTTTATGATCGAAATTTACATGATCAAACAACATTTTATCAAAATCTTCAAGATCGAACGACATTTAATCGAAATATTCGAGATCGAACGACATTTGATCGAAAGACTTTTAATTGAAATCGTTGTAAATCTTTCAGACTATAAACAATGTTAAATAATTTTTAGTATATTAATTTGAAATTAAATTACATATCTTTTTTATTCGATAAAAGATACAGTGGCGAATCATTTTTCATATCATTTTTCGGCCAAAAAGATAAATTGTTTCATATGTCAGAACTTATTCGCATCAATTGATTCAGAGTACATTATTTTAAATAATTATCAAAAATTTTTTGAATTATAGAAGATTGTTGTGGTTCCCAGTTCTGTGTCGAATTTTTGTGTAACTGTGATTCACGATTCACAATCTTTACAACCAATACTCTTTACAACCAAATACTCATTACAACCAAAGACTCATTACAACCAAAACTAAAACGAGTAAACACGAGCGACACGAATATTCAATTTTCACTTAAAAACGGAAATTAATGCAAAATAAATTTATTTTCAGGTTATTATAGTTGAGTTCGCCCATTAGATGAAAAAAGAGGAAAATATTTTATTGATACTTATTCTTCATAGATGGTATCCATCATGGTCGTAATTTTCGTTAATTTGCGGCTCTATTATACGCCGACGATGAACAGGGTCCTCAATAAATAATTAAATTTCAATTTCTGCCAATACCAGCAAAAATCAAGCACCTAAATTCCATAAAGTAGTGGTTCTAGCTGTTTCATGTAAAATGAAAGAAATGGCACTTTCTGGTGGTTCCACTGCGAATGAGATAATGGTTAGAGGTACTACTTGTTGTGATATGTTTGTAAGAGGGCATATGTACAGTATTATAAATAGTAAGAGGAAAATCAGAACAGTAAGAGCTGCAACCTCTAACTACCCAAGACCCACATCTTCTCTACCTGTCTTGCTTGATATGTCAGGCGCTTAAAAAGTAATACTAGTGGATGTTAAGTTTTTTAATCGATCATCGACAGCCAGAAAACGGAATTTTCGTATACAATACAAATCGCAACCTCTTACTTTTGATTCAAAGTCTTCGTGGTTCTGTGATGGCACTTTTCAGGTGCGTCCCTCAATTTTTGAGGTACTATATACAGTATACACAAAACCGTGGGCAATAAGATAGTACCGGACTTCTAATTTTTGTTTCCTAATACAATTATTTCAACATAAGACCCAATTTGTGATGAAATCAAGTATTTAACTCCTTTTATCCTCCAACCTTCTACAATAGAAGTAAATTTTGAGAATAGAGTATTCTCTTATTTCTGATATGAATTTTCCAATAATGTAATTAGAGGTTGCCATTTCGCTTATTTCTATCGAAGTGTCGCAAGTTACAGTCATATTCAGACACACTTGAGATGTTCTGCAGGACTTAATATTAATATTTCATGTAAAAAGAAATGTTTCATTGGCATTTATCTCAGAAAATGATCCTGAGATATGATATTTTTGCTTGATAAACCAGTAATTCGAATTTCATATTTTCACCTAGTTGGAATAGAAACTAAATTACCTTGGATGATTTCATTCGGCAAACATTTAAAAAACGAGGTAGAAGGTCTGCAATGTGAGACTATTTCCTGGTCAAATCCTTATAATTTTTCCCTAAGAAGTTCTTCGATAACTATTAATGCCGTTGAGGAGTATCACAACGGTTTCGTAAACTGGTAACTGCTAAAACCTATCAAAATTCAAATTTTTTAAAGATTTACAATTTAATGCAAGGTTTTGGATGTCGCAATCGAAAAAAATATAGCGTGGCTTATCAGTTTTAACAAGAAAAAAATATATTCAGATAAAGGCTTGAAATTGCTAGGCTGCCAATAATACAGCAATAATAACTTATTTGAATGCCCTTAAGACAATAGTTCAGGTGATGTCAATTTAGATTTTGTATTTTTTTTAATTTTAGACTTTTTGATTCAATTTACAATAAATTTAAATCAGAAAGCCATTAAATTGCGTAAACATCCAAATATCAACGAAGGATTAGTTTTGGTTGTAATGAGTATTTGGTTGTAATGAGTCTTTGGTTGTAATGAGTTTTGGTTGTAATGATTGGGTACGGTGATTCACAGTGCTTATTGAATTATTGTCGCATCATTATCGACTTTTTAACTTATTCACTGCGAGATATTCTAGCAATTTAAAAATTTTCGAGCTGCCTTTTGTGAAATAATTCATTCGCCAATATGTGTTATAATCAGAGCATGCTTGGAATTTTGATGTTTGGAAAAATTTACAATTCAGTGATTTATTCAAGATACGGATCAAAAGCACTATCTCCCCCCCACTTCCATTATTATAAAGCATGCGTATTAAACATAAATTATTTATACAAGTTTTTGATCATTTTTACCATATAGTAACGTTTTATTAGTTTTTATTGTCTAAATAATCATTCACATTTGTCGATTGCCAATTAATACTATTCATAACAAAAAATATGGCATATTCCGCAATTTGTTTGATTACCCAGACGCGTTTATTTACTATGCTTTCTCCGCTATCAAATTTTTCGAAATTTTTTGAAACAAAAGAATCTGCCATATATTATTTATTAAATTCTAGTGTTTTTAGCACTCCAATAAGGTGCATTAACCCTAATTGTACGGGCACTCAATTTGCACGACGAGGTGGATGTTGAAGATATGCTCGAACAGAATATGCCATTAAGAATTCTCTATGGCTAGAGACAAATTTTTTTGCTTGTTAAAAATGCCAATAAATGAAATACTGCGAGTCGCATAATATTGGCATGCAGGAGTAAAAAATAAGCAACTTCAAACCATTACCGGATTTTCTTCTCATACAATCTGCTCCATCACAAAAAAATTGCTAAAATTAGTGGGTGCAAGTCTCTCAATTGAAGACGTTCAAATTGGTGGCCCAGGTATAACTGTAGAAATTGATGAATATAAGCTGGAAAAGAATAAATATCATCGGGGTCATCCAGTTAACGGTGCAGGGATTCTCGGGGGGTGTTGAAAGAACACCACAGAGAAAAATTTTTATGGTTGAAGTCCCTGATAGACGCGCTAAAACTCTAATCAATATCATTATTAATCATGTACTTCCTGGGTCAACAATCATTAAGATTGTTTTCGAAGTTACGCAAACCTTAATCTTATTTACACTAACCAGACAGTCAATCATTTTAAAGAATTCGTGAGCAGTGACACCGGAGCGTGTAAAATACAATTGAAGGGACTTGGAATGGGTTAAAAAGGAAACTATCTCGGCGTAATAGAACATATTCGATTGACGAATATGGAAGAATTTCTTATCCACTTATTGATCATTTTCTGCGTGAATTTACCTGGAAAAGAATTAACTCCGGAGATTTATGGCAAAGATTCTTAACATCCTTGCGTAATGTTGTGGTGATTAGGCCCGCATAAATTTTTAACAATTTACTGGCATACATTCAGAAAAATTTTTCATAAAAACATGCAATTTTTTAAAATTTTTTGTGTTGAATTTTATATTTTGAAATAATAAAAAAAAGCATACTAATATATTGAGAGAAAGGAAAAAAATAAAAAATTTTAAAAATTAGTCTGCGCATGCCTTATAATAATGGAAGTGGGGGGGAGATAATGCTTTTCAACCGAAAAAAATATTTAAAAAGCGATCTAATTTGACAGTTAACAGCGATTTCTATCAATAATCTTTCGGTAAAATATCGTTCGATCTCGAAGATTTCGATCAAATGTCCTGTCACGAAATTCATATGCTCGTGTTTGTAAATTTATTTTCTCATCCAAAATTGATTAATAATAGAATTAAGGATAAATTAATTTGATTTTTAAAGTTATTATTTTTAAGATTTGTTATATTTAGGTGACTTTACGGACTAAATATGTTAGGTTTAGGTTTGGATTTGTTTTAGCTTAAGGTTTAGGTTTAGTTTTAGGTTGAGGTTAGGTAGGGCTTAAATTTATCTTAAGGTTATAGGTTATAGGTTTAGCTTTAGGTTGAAGTTTAATTTAAAAATAAAGGAACGTAAATATGAGGCTAAAAGAGACAAGAGATTAAGAGACTACTTTTTTATGTGATTTGGCCTTGCACCCGCATTAAAACTTTGAGCATCAATAATAAACCACTTGATATCTTTATTCGTTTTTTTTCGTACGAATAGTTGTTGAACAACACTAGAAGCCATCTTACGAATACAGGCGCGATAAAATTTAGTCTCTTTTTGTCTCTCTATGTAATGTATCCGGTGATCATTAACCTCACTTCCAATAATCCGTATAACAAGCTTTATATCAAAACTGGGATAAAAATTGGAAAACAAGTCAAAGTTTATAATGTCAATAATGGCCAAATATGTATTAATTATATCTTAAAGTTGGGTGAAAGTTATTCAACCATGATTGCGCAAAATCATCCTAAAGAAAACAAATCTAATTAATAATTTATCATTTTTAGCCTTAAAATATTACCTTATTAATATTCCTTATCTTAAAAATAACTTATATATCACGGATGTTAAGTTTTATCTATATTCAGAAATCAGTCTTAAAATTGAATATTTTTTTTCAAATTTTTCGACTCATATTTATAGCCATATTTCTATATATTTTTTACCCCGAAATTGACAAAGCAGATTTAGCGCTCAATCCCTTCCGAGATCCAGATCTTAACAAGCGGCCGCAGCGTTGGCTAATAAATATATTTTTTTAAATTATATCCACAAATTTACGAAAAATCTAATCGCAAGTCGAAATTATTTTAGTTTTTCATTTTTTAACCACGGTATTTAATTTAAATTTTATCTTTTCACCAAATTTTATTAGTTTTCAATTAATTTAGTAAATCAATTATCATATAAAAAATAATCAGGAAATTTTGAACATTTTTCTTAAAAATAGATCTTATAAATAATTAACATCGATCTATTGAAGTTTTTTGATTGTGACTCGAATTTAACAAAATTTACCTGTTTCCAGTTTTTTACTTGGATTTGACGTATGACACTCGATTTTGTCATTATAAACCTTCAATTTCGTTATCAGTATAATTTAATATTGCCAATTATAATAAGCAGCATAGACACCTTGGGTTAAAAAGCCTGCTGCGATTCTTATATACAACAAAGTTATTATTATCTGTTGCAATCAGCTCATAAACTTTAAATCCACTAATTTATACATTTATCCCGGATTAAACCAAAAAAGTTTACCAATATATTTGATACATATGGGATAAAACTATGTATTAACGTAAGGACATCTTACGCTTTTACATTTAAAAGAATTTTTTATTTTATTTATGGAGTAGATATTTTTCTGTTAAAAGTGATCATTTTGAATGCTAAAACGGATTAAATAACTATGATTTATGTCTTTTAATAAAAATTAAAATCTTTTTACCGCAAATTTAGGAAAATTTATATCATCGATTCATTCGATAAGCTTAATTACATGCAACAGCACTATTATTAAAACCAATATAATAAAAATCATGACTATAGTAATGGCTGCTTAAAATAGTTATTAAAAGTGTTCTACAATCCATTGTTGCACTATTAAAATACTAAAAATGAACTAACAGATGCGATTTTTGGTTTGATTTTCATATTATGGCAGTTACGGGGTTTTCGATAATTAGTGCGCATTTTTACTACAGTGATATTTCGCTTAACTTACTTAATTCGTTCTATGATTAAGTTCTTTATGCAAAACGATCGTTATGCGAAGCATACTTTCTACTTAAATTCAATAAAATAATTGTAACCGATATAAACATCGGTATAATCCGTGAACGATCGTAGTTAATATAATTTAGTATTGTTACAATGGCGTGGTCAGGCAAACTTGTGAAAGCTATAGTGCCTTTTAATGAGCAAAATGATTTTAGCTCATGGTACAAACGCTTTGAGCTGCTTACACAAAATGAAGAATTATCTGCGGAAGCGAAGAAAAACACACTTTTGATGTGTCTTGATTCACGTGTGTTCGAGGTGATTACGTCTGTTTCTATGGAGGAACACAATTTAGACGATATTGTCGTTTTTCTGACTGCTAATTTCGCAAAGAAATTGTCTAAAGTTGAGGCACAGCAGGCGCTTGCGCAAAGAAAGAAAAATGATGGAGAATCCCTACGTCAATACGCATTGGATATTATAAAGTTATATAACTCAGCATACCAGGATAATTTGGTGGAACATCAGATATCTCTTCTAATTGCAGGATTATCCAATTGCGAGACTAAAAAAGAACTGGTGAAGCGTAAGTATGAAGATTTTTGGTCGTGTGTTGAAGATGCTGAAAATATCGAAGCAATTAACAACATATGGGTTCGTCCGGACAATACATTATGTGGAGCCAGGATTTCTGATAAGCACCAAGAAGAGCAGATTCTGTCTATGAAAAAGGAAATAGATTACTTGCGTCGACAACTTAAAATTCAAAACATTGGAAATGAAACAGAATGTTTTAAGTGCGGCAAATCGGGACATGTTGCACGAAATTGTTGGAGTCGATCTAAAACATACGCTCGTAGACAGTGGAGAAGTGGGAAACATGTTGGAACTGTTCGCAATCAAGACTATTCAGAAGACAGAGCCCCTACTGTAAAGACAAGATATAATAAACAATATGTAAATGCCCTTATTGATACCGGATCAACGAGATCTTACGCTAGGTATGACCTTTTACCATTTGATTCATATTTCATAAAAAAATCAGAACCGATTCATCTTGCAAATGCTAGTAAATTTTTATCACTGGGAAAAGCTATTCTTGAAATAGAAATAGATGGTTTAATTTTTAAGCACGAATTTATCATTGTTAATTCTCTATATTATTCTTTCATAATTGGATTTGATTTTTTAGAAAAATATAATTTTGATATCATGATTTCAGAACGTATCCTGACGAACAAAATGGGACAGACAATCAAGATGAACAGGACAAGTGAATTTCAGAATATGAACATGATCAGTAAAAATTTAAAATATTTAAATTCTATTGAATCTATTATTACGTCTTCTTTTCCACCTAATTTAATTGCAGACGATTTTCGAAATCTACTTAAAAAATATCCAGATATTATTTCTACAAACGAATTTGATATTGGAAAGTGCAAAATTGTTAAACACTGTATCAAAACACCCAATCAAAAGCCATCTAAACAAAACTGTCGTAGAATTCCGTTAGCTTGCAGAGACGAATTAAAAACCCTCTTACAAAATATGCTAAAAAATAATATAATCTCGGAATCACATTCTTCGTGGTCCAGTCCTATTGTATTAGTTCCAAAAAAATCAGGATCCTTAAGACTTTGCGTTGACTTCCGTAAACTTAATCAACAAACAATTTCTGATTCTTATCCTTTACCTAGAATAGATGATATTATTGATAATCTCGGAAACGCAAAATGGTTTTCTACTCTGGATATGGCTTCTGGGTATTGGCAGATTGACATTGATAGTTCTGACAAATCTAAAACAGCTTTTTCTACTCCTTTCGGCTTATTCGAATTTAATGTAATGCCCTTTGGCCTAGTCAACGCACCGGCTACTTTTCAGCGTCTTATGGATAAAGTCTTTAATAATCTTAATCAGAGTGGTATTATGGCCTATCTTGATGACATCATCATATTCAGTGAAAATTTAAACGATCATATGAAATATCTTGAAGTCGCATTTGAAGCGATAAAAAATTCTGGGCTGAAGATAAAGCCTGATAAATGTTCTTTTTTTAAAGATGAGTTAAAATTTTTGGGTTATGTTATAAATAGAAATGGAATAACAACGGATCCAGAAAAATGTTCTGTCATAAAAAACTGGCCTATTCCAAAATCAAAAAAAGATGTTGAATCATTTTTGGGATTTTGTTCGTACTACCGAAGATTTATAAAAGATTTTGCAATATTTGAAGCGCCACTAAGAGAAATAGCAAAGAAAGAAGCCGTGTTTTTTTGGTCTGAATCTCAACAAAACGTTTTCGATTCTCTCAAGAATAAATTATGTTCACAGCCTATCTTAGCGTATCCTGATACAAAAAAATTGTTCATTCTTGACACAGATGCCTCTGGCTTTTCAATTGGTGCTGTTTTATCTCAAGTTGATAAATTGAATGAAGCCGAGTCAGTTATTCAGTATGCTAGTCGGATGTTAACATCGGAAGAAAAACGGTATTCGACAACACGAAGAGAGCTACTAGCAATCATATGGTCACTAAAAAAGTTCCGTCCCTATTTATTAGGAAGGAAGTTCCAAATTCGTTGTGACCATGAACCACTTAAATATTTAAAAGAGGGTCGAGATATTGGTGGACAGCTGGGAAGATGGATCGATATCATAGGAGAATATGATTTCTCGATAAGTTACAGAAGTGGTAAATGTCATGGAAATGCTGATGCACTTTCGCGATTAAATATTTGTTCCTTAACTGAAAATATCGAATCTCCTTCAACTATACCATTGTCTAAATCTAATTTGAGTTCTAAACAGATGGCAGACCCAATATTATGCGAATATATTGAACATATTTTAAATGGTTATCCCCTTGACTACCGTAAAGATAGAAGACTCGAAACCATGAATAGAGTGAAAAAATCATTAGTTATAAAAGATGGAATTTTGTATAGAAAGTATGATTCTAATACCGGTACAAGACTTCGATATGTTGTCCCCGAAACACTAATTCCGACTATTCTTAAACTATCTCATGATGACATGGGGCATCTTGGTTATGATAAAACATTATCTGTTATTGTGGGAAGATTCTATTGGCCGTCACTCCGGAAACATGTTAAAAATTGGTGTCAGTCGTGCAATGCTTGCCTTCAGCGAAACACTCCTACAAAGTATACGAAAGAAAAAATGGTGGAAACTCGAAGTTCATTCTGTTGGGAAAGAGTAGGAATGGATATTACAGGACCATTCTACCAAGCTAGTTCTGGAAATAGATATGTACTGGTAGTGCAAGACTATTTTTCGAAATTCGTGATAACATGCCCACTTCAAGATATAACAACTGAGAGTGTATCTAAGGCGTTTCTTAATGAGTTTATTTGGAAATTTGGTATTCCATTATATTTGCACACCGATAGAGGGACGCAATTCGAGTCTACTTATTTTAAGAATGTAATAGAAGAACTCGGAATTATCAAAACAAGGACAACAGCTTATCATCCCCAGTCTGATGGGATGGTCGAGAGGTTCAACAGAACGCTAAAAAACATGATAAGCAAATCGATCAGTGATAGAGAAGAATGGGATAGTTACTTACAAAAAATAACCTTTGCATATAATACGACGATCAACGAGACAACCAAAGTAACTCCTTTTGAATTAGTATTCAAGAGGTATCCGTACTTACCAGTGGATAAATATAGACCCTTTAATGAGAAAGAATATCAATGTTATACAGAAAGAGAAGTGAATAATATTATAAAGTCAGCACAAGTCAATCAAGAAAAAGCTCAAAAACATCAATCTCAGGAATACAACAAAAATACTTCATCATTAAATCCTAAAATTACAGATAAAGTCTACGTATACTTTCCTACAGATGCAATAAATTCAACTAACAAACTGTCTAAACTTTGGAGGGGCCCCTTTCCGATCGTTGAAATAAAAAACCCTCTGATCAAGCTTATTATCAAACAAAAACCACAATGGATTCACATGAATAGATGCAGGACCTCCGTGGATAGAGATATACCTTATTTACCTATAAAAACTGAAACACACAGTAATACCCAAAATGAACATACGGAAAAAGAAATAGATTCGTCAAATAGAGATTTTAATCTTTCATATTCGGAAGATGAAAGCACGGATACTGAAGAATTCTCTGACCTTGAGAATGAGACTATAACCAGTTCTCCTCAAAATCGTCATCAAATGATTCTTCGAGATAGAAGCAAAATTAAAAGACCAGCTCGCTATCTGGAGGGTGAAATATCCTCTTTTCTTTTACAGGGAGGAATGTAACCGATATAAACATCGGTATAATCCGTGAACGATCGTAGTTAATATAATTTAGTATTGTTACAATAATTAATCTTTATGTCGACAAGAAAAATTAAAAGCCTCGGTTTTGAGCGATTTTGTGCGTTGATATCGTTTGATCTCAAGAATAAATTTTAATTCATAACAAACACGCGCACTTAAGCGAAATAGTGGGATCTGATTTAGTTCATTGTGCAAAGAAAGGTTCGTTATGCGAGTTTTCTATCAGCAAAAAAAAAGTACGTTATGCGCAGCGCATGTTATTCGAGGAGTATGTTATGCGAGGGAACAATGTATTTTAAATTTAAGTTTTAAAAAATCTATTTGAAAAAAAAATCTACCTCTATTTAGAATGATGACTAATTTTTTCGCTTAAAAGATATCATCTATAAAAAATAAAAATTTGCTTAAAATCAGCACGAAAGGAGTTCAAAACAACAGCCCTAGATAGAATAGTCCAAAATCACATTAGAAAATAGTGAACTTTACTGATGAATGACAAGGTGGACCCGATATAGGGAATAGGCAAAGCATAAAGATAAGATGAAATTTTAATAATAACCAAAGAATCTAGGACGTGACGCCGAGAGATTTTTTAAATTACAGATTGCATTAAATTATTTAATTTAATAACTGCAAGGAAAAAAGATACATCGCATGAAAGAAAAAATTAGTTTTTTAATTTTCAAACTTTTTCTTTCTTTGAAAGTCTTGATTTCGACAAAAATTTCATCTAAGACGTATTGATAAAGATCAATATTTTAATTTTTAATTTTTGAAAATAAATAGTTAAAAATGCAAATATTTGAGGATAATTTTCTGAACGGTTTGTATGGGCACTATTTATCAGTCAAATGCGCATTAATCGAAAAACCCGATTGTCTCTAAAATTTTGGTTTAAAAAGGCTATATCTTAGAGCGATGTAAAAAATATAATTTATGTTCATCGATGAAAAATGTAAAACAGACAAATAAACATACTGGTTTTGAAGATTAATATAAAACACAACAAGAATGCAAAAACTGTTGATTATGGTAGCCTTTATAAGATATAATTTTGAATCAGGCTTTCGCCGTTAAATATTACTGACACTGGTTTATTTTATAGTCGTTTGCGGCTCATTAAGCGACGTTGCATTTCATTTGCGTTTTATTCAAAAATGGGTTCAAAAAAAGAAAAATAATATTTAGTGGATTAAAAAGGTTTTATTTGAACTCCAACATTTTGACATCTTCGCATAGTTCGAAAATATTTATGCAGTAAAAAATTTCTATCTTCTTCAAATATAGAAGATAGAATAATTTTTAAATCGCCTTTTGTGTTTGTTAAACCTCGTCTTGATCTTATAAGATATTTAACATGAAAAATACTCCTAAAAAGGATTGAGTTGGGGTGAAAATGGTGGCAAATATTCTACCCTCACATCTAGAAATCGAATTAAGGCCGTAGTATCTTGACTTTTATGGATCCTAGCGCTGGCCATAACAATCACACTTCAATGCTCTATAAACGATGAAAAAGTGACCAAAAATGAGCAGAAATATTTTCAAGTTATGGCTCCATTTTCTATGGTGTAAGCCACGACTCAGCTTAAGTTTATGGCAGCAAGACGTGAGACATTAATGCCTTTTTTGGCTAGTATGGTCATTTCAACTTCATAACCCCTAAGAGCGTAACCATAATTTTGTGAAAGATGTAGATTTTAACCATTTTTATCAAGGTAAATAATCCGATCATCCTTTATATCCGAAATAAGCCGGCAGTAATTTTGAAGTAATGTAAGATTAGCATCACTGTTATGCTCAGCTTGAATTTTCGAAATCCGTTTTCGCACAAATTTTTCTTTTTTTTAAATCCTAAAAATCGTAGTTTTACTTCTGCTAAGACCGTTTTGCAATAGTTATCATTTTATCCCCTCTAATGTAGTTGAGTTACAGGAGTTCGTCTGTTCCACTGTAACACTTTTAATCGCTTGACTTTCCGGGCTTTCTCTAAAAACTATAAGAAGCCGAAGAGTTTCGCTTTTTTCATCTAATTTTTTTTTGTAATTTTCTGCGTTTACTTCCTTTACTTTCAGATCATTTGCGATATCGCAAACGCAAGCCTCTTTCATGACCATGCTCTTGAGAATTCCTAGCAATTCGCTGCTCAAATAAACCTTAATTTTTATTATCTTTTCTAAATACAGAAAATTAATCAAAAAACCATTATTTTCTGAGTCATAGTTGCTATTATTGTTCATAATTTAAAAAAACGCAAATAAAATGCAACGTCGCAAAATAAGCCGCAACGCCGATTAATGAAATGCAATGTCGCTTTATAAAATGCAACGTCGATATTTAGTATGCAACGTCGCTAAATAAGGCTGCAAACAACTATAATAAACGTCATCATTTTCTTACAAAAAAAAAATGCAGAGTTTTAAATCAATGCTGAAAACTCGACTGTCAATAACGTCATTTATAACTCACAAAATCCGATTTTTTATCCGCACACAAATTTTGTAAAATTAGATTTCATTTTTGTTTTTGAAATTTTTTAGACTTATTTTTGTTGGAAGTCAAAACATTTTTTGGATTTATGATTGTCGGGCATGATAGCGCAGCGGTGTGTGATACGGTTGCGGGAGAAAAAATAAGAATATTGAGCCAGTTTAGTTATTATTATCTACTTCAGTCTTATTCGACGATGAGAATTCATTCTAATAATTTAAACCCAATTACTAAATCTTTGTTCACCAGTTACACAGCTACAGTTGCGATTCCTTCCACGTACCATAATCACGTAATTTTAAATTATTTTTAACAAATTATAAATTAATTCGTGCGCATCTTGATAATTTTACCTTTTTATTGCGACAATTTTTAAAATCGATCTAAATGAGTATGCGACTTTTGCGCGCAGCTATTTGCGCGCGCCTATTTGAGCGCAGCCTATTTCCGCGCCGTACATTTGCGCGCACGGCTATTTCCGCGCTGGACACTTGCACGCATTGGATTTCGAGTGCTTTAAATACATTTTTTTCAAAAAAGTTTTTAATGATTAATTATAAAATTCATTAAGGATCTTTTTAAGCGAGAAATTTTTTTTTATTTTTTTAATGCTAGTTTAATGTTGAGAATCGATATTCTTGATCGATCAAACAATCAGGTATCATACCTAAACAAATAAATAATTTATAGCTATTTGTTTAAATACATCCTAGTTATTATTAGCAATACTGATATTCAGTTTGCATGTTTAAAAAACTGTTCAACAGTAAAAGCCATTGGATAACAATTGATGCCAAAAATGTGTGCCCAAATTTGCTGAAACTAGTTAATTAGAATAGTGGATAATAAAAAAAGATTAAATCGTACTCGTAATCTTAATGCAGAGCAAAAGTTAATTAATTTTTATACTTTTTAATATTTGGCTGAGCACATTTTTGCTGCTCAAAAAAAAATGCTTGTTATTATCACACACCCTAAAAAAATTTTGATGCATTTAAAATAGCTGAGAAATAAATGCAATTGAATTCAGTGAAAAATTAACTAAAAGTTTAAAGGTTATTTCATTAAAACTGATGTAATTATAGATAAAATGCCATTTTCACCAATTTAATATTATCGGTTATTGTGTAAAATTATTATTAGATAAAAATTTGTCATATCCTTGAAGTTATAAAATCATGTTGAATTAAAATTATCTCGTATGAACTCCAAAAATCAAAATGACACAATTAACTTAATAAATTATCAATAAATTTTAGAAAGTATTATTTACATTCAATGATGGTTCATTGAAAAAATCTTATTTTACTCAAAATTATTTTTTTTAAATATCAGTAGATAATGCAAATTTAAAAGATATGGTGAGGTCAAAAATAAAATTAATAAGCTCTATTACGTGCTATATTGAAATGCGCGCAAGTGTCCGGCGCGGAAATAGCCGTGCGCGCAAATGTCCCGCGCTCAAATAGCTGCGCGGAAATAGGCGCGCGGAAAAAGGCTGCGCGCAAATAACTCTTACCCGATCTAAATTACTTTTTCAGCAAATATATTTATTTATTTTGTTATAAATACAAAAAGATATAGGAATACTAATGAAATGACACGAAGTAATTCTGAGGCGAATAATCTTAAACGACACTTAAGCTGTAGATTCAATTAGAAAATGGGCTTAAAAATGTATCATCAAACATTTTTTATCTTTTTATGGGGGATTGTATATTTTAATTAGCCAGCAAAGTTACTGATATTGGACTAGAATTTTAAATATCCATATCTACCGATAAAGGCGCAAAAAAGGTCAAATTTTTGCCATGTTAATTTAACCTCTTAAACAAGATCTGAAGCATTATTGATATTCGCATCACAAGAAAGCTTCACAGTTTTTGTTTATTGCTAAACAGTGTCATATTATTGTCGCTGATGGAGATATTGAGGTATCCTTCAATAATGTCGCAAACATAACGTCGCAAACAAAAATGTCGCAAACAAAATGTCGCAAACAAAACGTCGCAAGCAAAATGTCGCAAAAATAATGTCGCATGCAAAATGTCGCAAACAAAAATGTCGCAAAACAAAATGTCGCGAATGAAAATGTCGCAAACAAAAATTTGATGACATTTTTTAAGAAAAAATTTAGAGATATAAATAGGTAAAATATTTTAAATTAAATTATAATTTTTATATATAAGGTATTTAATATTACTCAGAGCAAGAATCGGTAGTTCAGCTAATAAAGCATTGCAAAAATAACAGTTGTAGTAAAAATATATTATTAGCCAGCCTAAATGTTATTTACAGCCAGTCATGACAATCGCGTCTACATTTGTTCATTATTCTATGCTAGAATAAAAACCGATCATTTTTAATTAAAATATATAAAAAAAACAAGCTACGCAACCTATTATTTTGATCACTAAGTCAATAATATTAGTTCAAAAACTTCAATAAATACTTCATTAAAAGTTTTCAAAATCAAAAGTTTAACGAAAAAATATATATTTTGTAGAAGTAAAACATTGCGACATATCTATGTTTGCAGTTAAATTTTGCTATATTCCTTTGAGGTGATGCATATGACTGCGGTTGTGATAATTTATAACGATCGACTTGATTCGCATAAAAGCATCTTGATAAACCTTTTACCCTAAGGACTCTTTGATCTAGAATTCAATTGTTGACTTTTAGTTCATTCGCATTTTTTTTCTTTCTGAAGAGCATCGATATAATTACAGATGTTAAAATGATACGCAAAGAAAATATAAAAATACAAAGATTCCATCTCTCTACATTTTTATAAGTAGGTGAATGATCGTTAATTGTTTGATCATTAGCATTCGACATTGCCGAAGGAAACGTTACCACTGAACGTTCTCCTCTTCTAAACATCCTTCCTCTCAAAATTTCTTTTTAGAAAATTATTGATTCATTTAAAATTTCACTATTTAATGCCTGAATTTGAGTTTCAATTAACTAAACATGTATAATAATATGTTCCGACTTCAGAACAAGGGCCATTACTAGCAAATACCAAATATTTATTACAAATTAGGCATTTTCGACGTAATAGCGATATAATTTATCATTTTGTTGGATTTTTTACCATAATCATTGACAAATGAAAAAACACCACCACTTTAATTAAAAATTTGGGAAATATAATTGAAAAGCTTGAATAAAAGCCCTTTCATTATTAGTCATAATAGAAATGAAATTGATATCGAAGGAAATATTATGAAGGTCTTTAAGCACTCTCATGTAGCAATTAGAGCTTCGATCGCTAATAAGAACGTTAACATGATGTATAATTGCACCATGAAAGAAGGTAGGTTTCGTAAATAGGCGATGAAAAAGAGGATACCTCGTCTCAAACGTGCCATCAATATATCAATTCGAATATTGCTTGAGTAAGAGGAGGATATTAGTGATCTTAGAAAATAAGAGAATTCTACTGAATTTTGGGCCATTCTCGTTCAGCAGAAATCTATTGCAATTAAGAATTTTTCTGTATTTTTTTGTAGATTTAGATTTAGTAAAAACAAAGGATTTGGTAAAGACATTAATCGATATTTCTCAACAGTCTTCTCTTCTGCTTTATCGAATTTATATTAGGGACTAGGCTTGAAAGAGCCGATTTTAAAAAACTTTTTAAAGTTGGTTAAATTTGATGAATGGAACCGTTAGTTGTTTTTTTGAAGTGTTTAGTAGTAGAAAATACTTTTTTTTTCTTAAAATTTGATAATATGTGGCACGTAATTGTGTTCTGAAGGAGCATTCATAAGTTGATCATCAATAGAATGGCACTAAAAAGGACAATATAAATATTGCCTTCTGTGCATTTCAAAATATTTTTTCTCTCAAAGGTCCTCGCTTTTGAATTAAAATCCCTTAATAGACAAAATATTATTTCCTTTGTTCCTTTTTACGCGTTCTAAAACAATTGCAAACGAGTTAAATAACACAGCAATTGATTGTAAAAGATAATAGTATTTAAAAGCTTCAGTATAATATTTTTGTCAGTGATGACTTGATGTTGGCGAAATTTTTTTCGTTATTGTTCTCATACAAATTTTTATAATCTTATAACCAGTCATTTTTTATGTTAAAAGTTGTATTTTTTTTATTCTGTTAGGACTTGATACTTTATAGATTTAAACCTGTGATTTATTACGAAATAAATTTCATACAAAATTCACAAAAAATAATTTTATAAAATTTTAATATAAAATTAGAGAATGAAAACATGGTTTGCGACAATTTTTAAATATATTTAATGTAAAAGACTTACCTAATTAATATTTATTGTTACCTATATTTCGTAAAAATATTACTGGTCCATAAAATGTTAATTTTAATAAAATTAATAACGATATACAACTTAGGTTGTATTTCTGGAATGTATTTATGTATTAATTTGCGTCATTGTATCATAAAAATTCCGCTTTTTAACAATTATCGGTCAACCAAAATCATAAAAAATATTAATCAGCATAATTTTAACATATTTATATTAATTTACAGCAATTAATGTGAAATATGCTTATTTTATGACTGCCATAAAAATATTTTTATTAAAGCCGAATGGATTTTTAATAATAAAAATATATAAATGACTACAGTTACATGTCATTAAATATATAAAAAATTTGACGTAAAAATTTGATTGTGTATACAGTGATACCTCGAATAACGTACTTAATTCGTTCTAGGAGTGAGTACTTTATGTGAAACGAACGTTACGCGAAACATGCTTTTTACTAAAATATATTAACAAAAAGATTAATTTTTATGTCGAAAAAAAATAGAACCTTGGATTTGAGAAATTTTGTGCGTTAATATACTCAGAGCAGAAAAGATAGGAGCTCGCAGTATTTTTAAATTATTTCCGTCATCTATCATTATTTTTTATTAAAAATTTGCACACCTATTTACATACAAAAATCAGATATTGTAGCTAAATTTTATTAAAAAATATCAATAAACCAATGAGTTATGATCAAAACATTTTTTGACACGCCCTAAATCGCTCACAAAAGATAGGTCTCTATGTTTTCGCAGTGCTAAAGCAAAACTAAATACATGATATTATAAAGTGCGAAAATACAAGGAACCTTTTTTATCAAATTTTAGATAACTGGTCTGTGAGAGGAGAAAAAGAGCAATCAGTGTTTATGACCAACTCGACTATTTCTAATTATAAAAGCTTCAAACTGGGCTCAACGATAGATAAAATTATTATAAAATTAAGGATAAAATAAAAATAGCAGAAAATTACCTACTTAGTTATATATTTTAAAAATACTCGAAAAGGCGCCATCTAAATTTTGCGCAAGCTTGTGACAGGAAAACAGAATTTAAAATTTAATGATAATTTAATATTCTATGGTGTTTTCATCGTTTTTTTAGCTTCAAATTTTCGATTTTGCATAGAATCTACCAGTTTTTTAATATAGAATGTTTCTATGGCTTGCCATGAAGTTTGAATAGATTTCCACTATTCATTTGTATTATTGTATTGATCACCATTTTGATAAACTTTTTGAGCCACAACAGAATAAAAACTTTGAATTATATTAGGATCTGGGCTCAAAGCATGCCGTTCAATAATTTTTATAGCATATTTTTGGAAAAATGCACCTGTACTTTTCAAATTGTGACACGCAGCATTATCTTGTTAAAGAATAATATTTAAATTTAACGGTAATGCGTTGCTTTTAATCATTTCTTGGTGTTTATGGAATTTAGCGTCCCAGAAATTTTGATTATTGTAGTTTTAGTCAATATTGAAACCCCTCCACATACCATGATTGATCCACCACCAAATCTTCTCCTCATTCTGAATTTCTCTGTGCTCACAGTCTAGGACTTTTTATTCCCGTCGGCCCATCTAAATTAAATTTATTTTTGTATGTAAGAAGGACATGTTCTCAATTGATAAAACTGATCATTTTTTGGCCAACTCAAATCTCAATGTCTTGTGTCGGCTTGTTAGAGGTGGAATAGAGTCAGCAGCTTTATATTTTCCTACCCATATTTTTGCACAGTTTTCCTGATCTAAGCTTGCGCAAAATTTAAATGGCGCCTTTTCGAGTATTTTTAAAATATATAACTAAGTAGGTAATTTTCTGCTATTTTTATTTTATCCTTAATTTTATAATAATTTTATCTATCGTTGAGCTCAGTTTGAAGCTTGTATAATTAGAAATAGTCGAGTTGGTCATAAACACTGATTGCTCTTTTTCTCCTCTCACCGACCAGTTATCTAAAATTTGATAAAAAAGGTTCGTTGTATTTTTTTACTTTATAATATCATGTATTTAGTTTTGCTTTAGCACTACGGGAACATAGAGACCTATCTTTTGTGAGCGATTTAGGGCGTGTCAAAAAATGTTTTGATCATAACTCATTTGTTTATTGATATTTTTTAATAAAATTTTGCCATAATATCTGATTTTTGTATGTAAATAGGTGTGCAAATTTTTAATAAAAAATAATGATAGATGACGGAAATAATTTAAAAATACTGCGAGGTCCTATCTTTTCTGCTCTGAGTATACAGTTCTATCTAAAAAATAAATCGTATTTTATAACAAATACGCGCGCTTATGCGAAAAAGTTGAATCTGATTTAGTTCGTTGTGCGAAGCAAGGTTCGTTATGCGAGTTATCAAGAAACACAAAAAAAAGTATTTTATGGGCAGCATACGTTATCCCAGGGGTGGGCAACTTCTCTTGTCGGCGGGCCAAATATGATAGAATAAAGTTGTTGGCGGGCCACATTGGTGAATTGATTTTTTTCTCTAGTATTTATGCACCTATATTATTACTAAATATTATTTAATGTAAACTTTGAATTTTAAACTAAAAATATAAGTGCCAAAAAATTATTTAATTTTATCTAATTCAATGAAAAATCTTTGGTCGATCAAACTTTTCAACAAGTTGTGTTAACTCTGGCTGCATTTCTGACGTAGAAATTCTCAGTAAAGACTGCACGTGAACATCAGTTAGATTGGAAGGCAGCTTTTTTTTAATGTTTAACGTTGAAAATTTTTTTTAAATGTAGGTAGACTCGAGCAGAACACGTATTTTCAAGACCATCTTTATCTGGTTTGCAGACTTAGACTCATTGGGTGACGCGTAGAATTTTTCATTACTTTTAGATTGGAATTTCTCTTTAAGGTTAGATTCACTGCAGATAAATTAATTCTAACTGTTTATGTTTAACCACATTTTCAAAATCAGTTGCAAACGGTGATGATAAGATATCAAATTTAGCAGCAAGCTTCTGAAAGTTTACAAAACGACGAGAAAATTCAATATCTTGTGCATAAATCATATTGGTATACTTGTCAGTTGACATCATCTGTGGTTCCCAAATTTTTATGTTTTGATAAGTGAGCTATTTTTGCTCCAGATTACTCTCTTGTTTTGTATTGCAGTTGTCCCGATCGAGGAAATTACATAGCCAACGCGTGAACTTTAACTCAAACTTAATTCGTCCACAATTATTCATTTTTCTTTATTTTGAAGAAGATAATCCGACCAATACCTTTCTCTTAGGTAAACATTATTGTAAGTGTTTCGAGACTCTGGTACTTATGAAAAGCGCTTGATTAAAAAATTCATTTCTTTATGAGAAATTGATATTGCAGCTAGGCTCGCCGAGACACACAGTTCATCAATTAGTTTTTTCCTGAACGTTCTAAGTGAGACGATAATATCAGCTTAAATTGTTTGCGAAAGAATATTTTTGACCTCATTGCGGATTATTTTTATTCTGGCAACCTTTTATGTCAGCCTTAATCCTGCCTATTTGCTCAAAAATTCTTAAAATGGAGAAATCCGTCTTGACATTTAAGTCAATTTCCAGGAAAATATATAGCAGACCTTTTCCAGTCTAATATTTTTTAATGATAGCCTGGCGTACATACTTTTTCAGCAGAGGATTTATTTCCATGACTCGAATTTTTTTATAGTTATGATAGAAATTTATTGAAGAAACCGTTAAATTACATTAAAAAAATTAAATTGAGCTCAAAACAATGAAACTAATGAGCGGGAGGTCACAGTCTAATGTGCTGAAGATACATTATTTTTTACAAACGGAAACCTTCTGCGGGCCAGTCTAAATCGCGATCGGGCCGGATCCGGCCCGCGGGCCGTATGTTGCCCATCCCTGCGTTATCCGAAGAGTACGTTATCCGATGAGTACGTTGTGCGAGGTATCACTGTATTCAGATTTAACTGATGTTAATAAAGTTGTTATTTCCTTTTTCGATTAATTTAATATAATCAATAAAAAAATTTAGTATCTACTTTAGACACCAATAATTTTTTATTAAGATAAAATAATATTATTTGCAAAAATATTTTGCGATATTTTGATTTGCGATATTTTTGTTTGCGACATTTTCATTCGCGACATTATTTTAGCGACATTATGTTTGCGACATTTTGCATGCGACGTTTTGTTTGCGACATTTTGTATGCGACATTTTTGTTTGCGACGTTTTGTTTGCGACATTATTATAGTAAACCAGATATTGATACTGACTTAAAAATTTGTATTTAGAGTGTACCTATTAAATTCAAAGGAATTTTAAAAAAAATTATTCCAACAAATAATTGGGTTCTGAGCTCGAGGCTACCAAGAAAAATTGATCTCACACAATTTAAGTTTATTTATCGAAATATTTTTTAAAATATAATTAATATGAAAATACACAAATTTTAGCTCAATTTTTGTGATAACAATACGCATGTCAATTTCGAGAATATTTTTTACAAAAAAATAAAAATTTATTTTTTAAATTTAAACTAGATATTTTAGTCACGCGCAAAGTATTTTTAAAATTCGTCAATCGTAAAATATGGTAAAAAATATAATTTTTAGTGATTGTAATTTTATTAATATTTTTTGTGGATTGAAGCTTACGGGGTTAGATTATTTGTATCAGATTGCTAAATGAAGTTTAAGTGCTTTTTAAATTTTTAATAAGAATATATTTACAAATAC
Organism: Cyprinella venusta; assembly: GCA_038021265.1. Taxonomy (NCBI): domain Eukaryota; kingdom Metazoa; phylum Chordata; class Actinopteri; order Cypriniformes; family Leuciscidae; genus Cyprinella; species Cyprinella venusta. The sequence goes on from JBBNEX010000368.1 coordinate 27,260, forward strand.
TGCGCAACATATATTAATGACAAACCTCAAACTATTTTTAAAGCGACCACTGACTCTTGTTTGAGATAATTTTATCATAAGAACATTATTTGTACGAACTATTATACCTTACTGATAGTAAAAGAATCTTTTTAAGATGCGTATTCAATTAAATGGAGGAAAAAATGATGAAATTTGATTGAATGTAATTAATTGATTTTTTAAGGATTTTTGTTCCGAAATTTTGAAAGTTGAATATTTGGCGCATCTCAGAATCAGTGTTTACAGAAAAGCTAATTATCAATTTAATTGTTTCCTCTATTTAAACAGTTTTTGTGTCAAGCGACTAAAAAATTTAAAAAATATTGAAATAAATACCGAAACCTGAAATCATTTTCACAAATAAAAGATTTTATAAATTTGAAACTTTCTTTCAACAATATTTACTTTTTTTGATTATTTAGGAATTAGTATCACGTGTATTGAGCCTGAGGTTTAGGTCAATCGGAAACTCTTTTCACAAGGGTCTCGGAATTAGTGATCATTACACTAATTAAATAATATAAACATGTTATTGCTTTGTATTTATAAACAAAGAATTTTAAAAATAAGGATTAAGGTAAAATAAAATGATCAAGGTAACAAGTTCAAGTCACCAAACAATTGTCTCAAACTACTTAGTGTTAACTAAACATAAAAAATTAAATAAAACCAGTTTAACTTACTTTTAACTGATTTATCAACAAAGTTTTAAAAGAAGTAGAAAATTAAAATTTATGGGTGCGATGTGTATTTAACCACCGTAAGACCGTCTTTGACCTGAAACTGATAAAAAATACCGCGAAAATTGTCAACTTTGGCCGGCATTACCATGTATTGACAACCTATTTTGATTTAATGCTTCTTACCTTTATATATTAAAGGTATCAAACATTTAAGGCTAAACCCGTCGTATCATTACTAACTTAGCATCTTTAAGTAAATTAGATTTTAACTAGGAAAATTTTCAAACTACAACCGAGCTCATTCTTAGATTGGCGCATTCTTTGTTAGAATTAAATTAACTGACCGATGGAAATAAAATTTCGGATTGTTGCTAATCTGCCTGTTTTGATGGTAATGAAAATATGCTTGATGCAGAATAAACATTCTAATAAAAATAATGCATGAAAAGTTAAAAAAAGGATTTACGGTGTGGAAGATAAAAATAAAAATTAAAAATAAACATGCAACAATCAACTTTATAAAATTTCTAAATATCAAATTTGCTATAAAATATCAGTCTTTAGTTTACGTATTATGGAAAATATCCAAACGGATAGTTTGCGTTGGCTTTATTCTGTAGTAAATAAGCTGACAGTTGTCCTTGGCTAGTAACTGTTGTGAAATCAGTTTGTGGCAGACCAAACATTATTCCGCCAGTAAGATCTGATTGGGTTGTAGTAAACGGCTGAGTAGGGTTTTGAGCATAATATCCAAGTAAATTGTTTTGAAATAAATCGTTTCTAGGAACGATATTATTATAGTAATCATACGAAGGATACGCATTCAATCTTTGCAAATATTGGGCAGAGTTATCTTGAACATTGAGAGCGAACATTTGTTGGCTTTGTTGACGTCTTTTAGGGCCGGTTGCCCATCGGCGAGAAAAGTCACCCTGTTCAAAGTATGGAATATATTGACTGTATATTCCCCAATATGATGCACCATGATTCAAGTTTCGTATTTTATAAAAACAGCCATGGTTTGACAAATTATGTCGGACACTGTTTTGCCACGATACATGATTAACAATAACATGGGAGAAATTGCTTTTTATGTACATATATATTTCCTGCAACAGCATGCGTTTTTCATTTGAGGATAAGATGGCTTTGATTACCATAATGAGGTATGAAGGGTATCTTTGGTTGGAACAAGCATTCATCATGTGTATTTTTCAAACCTAGTCTACTAAAAAAATAACAACTTGACCGCTTATCCAATAATAATATTAAATTAGATTAACGTTGTTGAAGCTCATTTAATACCCTTAATCCATAAAATCTGTGTATCATACGATACTCTCAAAAAATTCGACAATACTAGTAAATAAAACATTTCTCACGATCTTAGAACTTTTTATTGAGATATTTTGTTATTATTTAAAAATATTATTGGGCATTTAATCCTTAACAAAATGATTGCAGCCCTAATTCTCTTTAATATGTTTTTAAAAACATATCAAAATATTACCTCCTTGAAACTAAATAAAAGCTAAGACAGATTAAAATATAAAAACTTAATAAGAAAAAGCTATGCTTAATTTAAGTCACTCGAGGGTAAATCAAAGTAAAGCGGCATTTCAATGAATTAAACAATCTTTTAATATTTTTAGGTCTGAAGGACAAAATAAAAATGGCCATAATTTTAAAGTCTGATATTTATCAATATATCTGAATGTTGATTTTAGGACAAAATATCTGAAGTATTTATTTACACTTTTTTGCAACTGTTATTATGCTAATTATTATATTATGTATCAATAATTTTAATATCCTTACAGATCAATGAATAGAAACAAAATGAATGTTTGAGGTTTGAATGGATATGGAGATGTTAAAGATTCTGCGCGATATTTTAATTAATAGTCCAACAAATTCCACGAAACTCAAATTTTTAGCCATGAAAAAAGGAAAGAATTTTGAGAGCTCTAAGATTGATATTAACAAAATGCAGATTTATTATTTAATTATTTATTTCCTTATTATAATAAGATAATTGTTTTAAATGTAATAATATTCTGTTTTAAAGATTAAAATACAATGATATTAATACAACGGGATTATGCTCAAGAGAGCCGAGAGAGCAGATGTTATAAAATCTCCTCAACTTAATTAAAACAGCTTAATTATCGAAATCTCTGTTATTATCAACTATTACTGCATTTATGGATGCATTAAAAAACTCATGCTTATATTATAGAAGCTGTGATTTCAAGCTTTCATCACTGAGGTAATTCATGGTAATTTTCACAACGAACGATAATCTTAATAATATTTGTGCCCATCAGTATATTATCGATTATAAGGCTCAAAAAAAATTTAAATGTAAAATAATCCATTCTAATTAGTAAATATGTGTTTAAGTCGGCGTATTATACATTAATAAACATAAATCATCAGTAAAAAAATTTTAGGTTTTTAAAAATCAAAATTATTGAATTAAAAGAACTTTATTTAGATTTTAGACCCGATTTTGGTGTCATCCTTTATTCATCTTATCTTAAAAACCAATTCGTTTTATTTTATATAATAACTAGGATTATCACAAAAACGTGCGGATTTCAGCAGAAATATATCTTTTGCATTTTCATTCATTCAAAAAAGTGCATGAATGAATAACAGATTTCAATAACATACAGAATTTTGTAATTTGTAATAAAAATTTTAAAATTTAAAAAAACGATTTTTTATCTCTGAAAAAATCGGAAAAATGAAAAACCCCGAGACAAAAATAAAAAATTAATGATAAGAAATATATTGTTGATCAATATATTTATAGCAGAGGGCAAAATAAAAGGACATGCTTTACTCGATCTGAACCACCCATATAGGGCTGTTTTTAGCAGGAGGTTAAAAAGACATCTATCTAGAAACGTTTTTCATTAATATTTTGTTAAAAGGATAGCTTCTACAAACTATTCACATAGTTAAAATCATCAAGTAAAATATTTAATTTTTTTTTATTTTTGACCTTTATTTTTCGGGAAAGATTTTCTATTACAACTGATGTATATAAAATATATGTAATTCATTCAGAGTCAAAAAGTCGACCAATTCATTGGTTAATCGTTTTAAAGTCGTTTGAATTGGCTTATTGTTCCGCACTTCATACAATTTTTACGATTAGTGATTTTGTAACGTCATAAAAGATTTTAGCATTTCAATAAAATAAGGATCATCCATTATGGGCTTGTACAGAAGAAACTCTTTTATTCCTCCCTTGACCCCCTCTCCCCAATTACGGTCAAAGTTCCTCACGAAAATCTCACATCAGATATATGGTTGTAAAAAAATTCTCACTATCTATATTTCAACAATCTTGATCACTTTTTTCCAACATTGGCCACGAGACCCAAGGGTGGGGATTTGATTTCAAAGAGTGAAATTTAAAAAAAACACAGATTTATAAAAATATTAGGGTATACTTGGATCGGAGGCATATGAGCCTTTATAAAATTCTGAGTCTAGCCTCCTGCAAAGAAGGTTCGGAAACACTGATCGAGATGATCTCTGTTTTCGACACAGGCGATTGTAAAAAGTAAATTAGCTAATTTGGTTCATCACATCACATTTCGACCTTATTCATAGTTAAAGTCAAACTGATAATTTTTCTTTTTACCACAAAAGGTATGTTGCCTTCAAAAGTGTATAATTTCTTTAAAGTAAAAAAAGACAATAATAAAATAAAGCAATCCTTAACAAAGGATTTTATATAGACCATTCAATTTCGCAATCAATGGTATAGAATATGGATCACGCAAGCTTTATCACGATAAATTACTTAATTGATGGTATTGAGGTCATTTTAGCGGTATTTAAACGATCTTAAACAAGGTACTTGTGACTTTGTGTATTTGCTACCTTGCTCATTGTTAATAATTTTTAATAATCTCATTGTGCTGTGACGGACCTAAATAGCAACTTATGAAGGTGAATTTTATAACGTTGGGTAACAAGCAGAGTTAGTGTTTAAAACGCCCAGAAATACAATAAAGCCATTTACATTACGCATAAGGATCAGCTGGCTGCCGAAAATTTTTATTATTACGATATACAGTGATACCATGCATAACGTACTTAATTCGTTATAGGAGTAAGTTCTTTATACGAAACTATCGTTATGCGAAACATGCTTTTTACTTAAATACAATAACGAAAAAATTAATTTATATGTCAACAAAAAAAACTAAAAATAGGTTTGGAGCAATTTTGTGTGTTGATATCGTTTGATCTCACGAACAAATAATATTTCATGACAAACAAGCGCGCTTTAGCGAAATAGTGGAAACTGACTTAGTTCATTTAGCGAAATAGGGTACGTTATGCGCAGCGTACGTTATCCGAGGAGTACGTTATGCGAGGTATCACTGTATTGTAACATTTTCTTTAATACATTAAAAAAAAGTCTTGAATTTTTTGATATAGCTACTTAAGAGGGCCAGATTATATCAATTTCTACGATTTTAGAGTTTTTTTAAATAACGTGATTCTATCTAATTAATTTAGACGAAAGATAAAATCAACATCTAAAGATAATTTTAATTACATTGAGCAATTTATCG
>JBBNEX010000371.1:0-32448 GCA_038021265.1 Cyprinella venusta
TATCGGATGTCAAAGTTTTGACCTGAAAAAAAACATAAGGGGTAACACTGTCGTTTTTGGCCGAAATTTTGACCCCCTCCGATCTTCTTGAAACTCTGGATTCTGACAGAGGGCCACGAGACTTCGACCAGCGCGCAAAAATGGAGGCTCTAGACCATTCCAGAGCCGAGATATCGGATGTCAAAGTTTTGACCTGAAAAAAAAACATAAGGGGTAACACTGTCGTTTTTGGCCGAAATTTTGACCCCCTCCGATCATCTTGAAACTCTGGATTCTGACAGAGGGCCACGAGACTTCGACCAGCGCGCAAAAATGGAGGCTCTAGACCCTTCCAGAGCCGAGATATCGGATGTCAAAGTTTTGACCTGAAAAAAAAACATAAGGGGTAACACTGTCGTTTTTGGCCGAAATTTTGACCCCCTCCGATCATCTTGAAACTCTGGATTCTGACAGAGGGCCACGAGACTTCGACCAGCGCGCAAAAATGGAGGCTCTAGACCCTTCCAGAGCCGAGATATCGGATGTCAAAGTTTTGACCTGAAAAAAAAACATAAGGGGTAACACTGTCGTTTTTGGCCGAAATTTTGACCCCCTCCGATCTTCTTGAAACTCTGGATTCTGACAGAGGGCCACGAGACTTCGACCAGCGCGCAAAAATGGAGGCTCTAGACCATTCCAGAGCCGAGATATCGGATGTCAAAGTTTTGACCTGAAAAAAAAAACATAAGGGGTAACACTGTCGTTTTTGGCCGAAATTTTGACCCCCTCCGATCATCTTGAAACTCTGGATTCTGACAGAGGGCCACGAGACTTCGACCAGCGCGCAAAAATGGAGGCTCTAGACCCTTCCAGAGCCGAGATATCGGATGTCAAAGTTTTGAACTGAAAAAAAAAACATAAGGGGTAACACTGTCGTTTTTGGCCGAAATTTTGACCCCCTCCGATTTTCTTGAAACTCTGGATTCTGACAGAGGGCCACGAGACTTCGACCAGCGCGCAAAAATGGAGGCTCTAGACCCTTCCAGAGCCGAGATATCGGATGTCAAAGTTTTGACCTGAAAAAAAAACATAAGGGGTAACACTGTCGTTTTTGGCCGAAATTTTGACCCCCTCCGATTTTCTTGAAACTCTGGATTCTGACAGAGGGCCACGAGACTTCGACCAGCGCGCAAAAATGGAGGCTCTAGACCCTTCCAGAGCCGAGATATCGGATGTCAAAGTTTTGACCTGAAAAAAAAAACATAAGGGGTAACACTGTCGTTTTTTGCCGAAATTTTGACCCCCTCCGATCTTCTTGAAACTCTGGATTCTGACAGAGGGCCACGAGACTTCGACCAGCGCTCAAAAATGGAGGCTCTAGACCATTCCAGAGCCGAGATATCGGATGTCAAAGTTTTGACCTGAAAAAAAAAACATAAGGGGTAACACTGTCGTTTTTGGCCGAAATTTTGACCCCCTCCGATCATCTTGAAACTCTGGATTCTGACAGAGGGCCACGAGACTTCGACCAGCGCGCAAAAATGGAGGCTCTAGACCCTTCCAGAGCCGAGATATCGGATGTCAAAGTTTTGACCTGAAAAAAAAACATAAGGGGTAACACTGTCGTTTTTGGCCGAAATTTTGACCCCCTCCGATCTTCTTGAAACTCTGGATTCTGACAGAGGGCCACGAGACTTCGACCAGCGCGCAAAAATGGAGGCTCTAGACCCTTCCAGAGCCGAGATATCGGATGTCAAAGTTTTGACCTGAAAAAAAAACATAAGGGGTAACACTGTCGTTTTTGGCCGAAATTTTGACCCCCTCCGATTTTCTTGAAACTCTGGATTCTGACAGAGGGCCACGAGACTTCGACCAGCGCGCAAAAATGGAGGCTCTAGACCCTTCCAGAGCCGAGATATCGGATGTCAAAGTTTTGACCTGAAAAAAAAACATAAGGGGTAACACTGTCGTTTTTTGCCGAAATTTTGACCCCCTCCGATCTTCTTGAAACTCTGGATTCTGACAGAGGGCCACGAGACTTCGACCAGCGCTCAAAAATGGAGGCTCTAGACCATTCCAGAGCCGAGATATCGGATGTCAAAGTTTTGACCTGAAAAAAAAAACATAAGGGGTAACAATGTCGTTTTTGGCCGAAATTTTGACCCCCTCCGATCATCTTGAAACTCTGGATTCTGACAGAGGGCCACGAGACTTCGACCAGCGCGCAAAAATGGAGGCTCTAGACCCTTCCAGAGCCGAGATATCGGATGTCAAAGTTTTGACCTGAAAAAAAAACATAAGGGGTAACACTGTCGTTTTTGGCCGAAATTTTGACCCCCTCCGATCTTCTTGAAACTCTGGATTCTAACAGAGGGCCACGAGACTTCGACCAGCGCGCAAAAATGGAGGCTCTAGACCCTTCCAGAGCCGAGATATCGGATGTCAAAATTTTGACCTGAAAAAAAAACATAAGGGGTAACACTGTCGTTTTTGGCCGAAATTTTGACCCCCTCCGATTTTCTTGAAACTCTGGATTCTGACAGAGGGCCACGAGACTTCGACCAGCGCGCAAAAATGGAGGCTCTAGACCCTTCCAGAGCCGAGATGTCGGATGTCAAAGTTTTGACCTGAAAAAAAAAACATAAGGGGTAACACTGTCGTTTTTGGCCGAAATTTTGACCCCCTCCGATTTTCTTGAAACTCTGGATTCTGACAGAGGGCCACGAGACTTCGACCAGCGCGCAAAAATGGAGGCTCTAGACCCTTCCAGAGCCGAGATATCGGATGTCAAAGTTTTGACCTGAAAAAAAACATAAGGGGTAACACTGTCGTTTTTGGCCGAAATTTTGACCCCCTCCGATCTTCTTGAAACTCTGGATTCTGACAGAGGGCCACGAGACTTCGACCAGCGCGCAAAAATGGAGGCTCTAGACCATTCCAGAGCCGAGATATCGGATGTCAAAGTTTTGACCTGAAAAAAAAACATAAGGGGTAACACTGTCGTTTTTGGCCGAAATTTTGACCCCCTCCGATCATCTTGAAACTCTGGATTCTGACAGAGGGCCACGAGACTTCGACCAGCGCGCAAAAATGGAGGCTCTAGACCCTTCCAGAGCCGAGATATCGGATGTCAAAGTTTTGACCTGAAAAAAAAACATAAGGGGTAACACTGTCGTTTTTGGCCGAAATTTTGACCCCCTCCGATCATCTTGAAACTCTGGATTCTGACAGAGGGCCACGAGACTTCGACCAGCGCGCAAAAATGGAGGCTCTAGACCCTTCCAGAGCCGAGATATCGGATGTCAAAGTTTTGACCTGAAAAAAAAACATAAGGGGTAACACTGTCGTTTTTGGCCGAAATTTTGACCCCCTCCGATCTTCTTGAAACTCTGGATTCTGACAGAGGGCCACGAGACTTCGACCAGCGCGCAAAAATGGAGGCTCTAGACCATTCCAGAGCCGAGATATCGGATGTCAAAGTTTTGACCTGAAAAAAAAAACATAAGGGGTAACACTGTCGTTTTTGGCCGAAATTTTGACCCCCTCCGATCATCTTGAAACTCTGGATTCTGACAGAGGGCCACGAGACTTCGACCAGCGCGCAAAAATGGAGGCTCTAGACCCTTCCAGAGCCGAGATATCGGATGTCAAAGTTTTGACCTGAAAAAAAAAACATAAGGGGTAACACTGTCGTTTTTGGCCGAAATTTTGACCCCCTCCGATTTTCTTGAAACTCTGGATTCTGACAGAGGGCCACGAGACTTCGACCAGCGCGCAAAAATGGAGGCTCTAGACCCTTCCAGAGCCGAGATATCGGATGTCAAAGTTTTGACCTGAAAAAAAAACATAAGGGGTAACACTGTCGTTTTTGGCCGAAATTTTGACCCCCTCCGATTTTCTTGAAACTCTGGATTCTGACAGAGGGCCACGAGACTTCGACCAGCGCGCAAAAATGGAGGCTCTAGACCCTTCCAGAGCCGAGATATCGGATGTCAAAGTTTTGACCTGAAAAAAAAAAACATAAGGGGTAACACTGTCGTTTTTTGCCGAAATTTTGACCCCCTCCGATCTTCTTGAAACTCTGGATTCTGACAGAGGGCCACGAGACTTCGACCAGCGCTCAAAAATGGAGGCTCTAGACCATTCCAGAGCCGAGATATCGGATGTCAAAGTTTTGACCTGAAAAAAAAAACATAAGGGGTAACACTGTCGTTTTTGGCCGAAATTTTGACCCCCTCCGATCATCTTGAAACTCTGGATTCTGACAGAGGGCCACGAGACTTCGACCAGCGCGCAAAAATGGAGGCTCTAGACCATTCCAGAGCCGAGATATCGGATGTCAAAGTTTTGACCTGAAAAAAAAACATAAGGGGTAACACTGTCGTTTTTGGCCGAAATTTTGACCCCCTCCGATCTTCTTGAAACTCTGGATTCTGACAGAGGGCCACGAGACTTCGACCAGCGCGCAAAAATGGAGGCTCTAGACCCTTCCAGAGCCGAGATATCGGATGTCAAAGTTTTGACCTGAAAAAAAAACATAAGGGGTAACACTGTCGTTTTTGGCCGAAATTTTGACCCCCTCCGATTTTCTTGAAACTCTGGATTCTGACAGAGGGCCACGAGACTTCGACCAGCGCGCAAAAATGGAGGCTCTAGACCCTTCCAGAGCCGAGATATCGGATGTCAAAGTTTTGACCTGAAAAAAAAACATAAGGGGTAACACTGTCGTTTTTTGCCGAAATTTTGACCCCCTCCGATCTTCTTGAAACTCTGGATTCTGACAGAGGGCCACGAGACTTCGACCAGCGCTCAAAAATGGAGGCTCTAGACCATTCCAGAGCCGAGATATCGGATGTCAAAGTTTTGACCTGAAAAAAAAAACATAAGGGGTAACAATGTCGTTTTTGGCCGAAATTTTGACCCCCTCCGATCATCTTGAAACTCTGGATTCTGACAGAGGGCCACGAGACTTCGACCAGCGCGCAAAAATGGAGGCTCTAGACCCTTCCAGAGCCGAGATATCGGATGTCAAAGTTTTGACCTGAAAAAAAAACATAAGGGGTAACACTGTCGTTTTTGGCCGAAATTTTGACCCCCTCCGATCTTCTTGAAACTCTGGATTCTGACAGAGGGCCACGAGACTTCGACCAGCGCGCAAAAATGGAGGCTCTAGACCCTTCCAGAGCCGAGATATCGGATGTCAAAGTTTTGACCTGAAAAAAAAAACATAAGGGGTAACACTGTCATTTTTGGCCGAAATTTTGACCCCCTCCGATCATCTTGAAACTCTGGATTCTGACAGAGGGCCACGAGACTTCGACCAGCGCGCAAAAATGGAGGCTCTAGACCCTTCCAGAGCCGAGATATCGGATGTCAAAGTTTTGACCTGAAAAAAAAACATAAGGGGTAACACTGTCGTTTTTGGCCGAAATTTTGACCCCCTCCGATCATCTTGAAACTCTGGATTCTGACAGAGGGCCACGAGACTTCGACCAGCGCGCAAAAATGGAGGCTCTAGACCCTTCCAGAGTCGAGATATCGGATGTCAAAGTTTTGACCTGAAAAAAAAAACATAAGGGGTAACACTGTCGTTTTTGGCCGAAATTTTGACCCCCTCCGATCTTCTTGAAACTCTGGATTCTGACAGAGGGCCACGAGACTTCGACCAGCGCGCAAAAATGGAGGCTCTAGACCATTCCAGAGCCGAGATATCGGATGTCAAAGTTTTGACCTGAAAAAAAAACATAAGGGGTAACACTGTCGTTTTTGGCCGAAATTTTGACCCCCTCCGATCATCTTGAAACTCTGGATTCTGACAGAGGGCCACGAGACTTCGACCAGCGCGCAAAAATGGAGGCTCTAGACCCTTCCAGAGCCGAGATATCGGATGTCAAAGTTTTGACCTGAAAAAAAAACATAAGGGGTAACACTGTCGTTTTTGGCCGAAATTTTGACCCCCTCCGATCATCTTGAAACTCTGGATTCTGACAGAGGGCCACGAGACTTCGACCAGCGCGCAAAAATGGAGGCTCTAGACCCTTCCAGAGCCGAGATATCGGATGTCAAAGTTTTGACCTGAAAAAAAAACATAAGGGGTAACACTGTCGTTTTTGGCCGAAATTTTGACCCCCTCCGATCTTCTTGAAACTCTGGATTCTAACAGAGGGCCACGAGACTTCGACCAGCGCGCAAAAATGGAGGCTCTAGACCCTTCCAGAGCCGAGATATCGGATGTCAAAATTTTGACCTGAAAAAAAAACATAAGGGGTAACACTGTCGTTTTTGGCCGAAATTTTGACCCCCTCCGATTTTCTTGAAACTCTGGATTCTGACAGAGGGCCACGAGACTTCGACCAGCGCGCAAAAATGGAGGCTCTAGACCCTTCCAGAGCCGAGATGTCGGATGTCAAAGTTTTGACCTGAAAAAAAAAACATAAGGGGTAACACTGTCGTTTTTGGCCGAAATTTTGACCCCCTCCGATTTTCTTGAAACTCTGGATTCTGACAGAGGGCCACGAGACTTCGACCAGCGCGAAAAAAAATGGAGGCTCTAGACCCTTCCAGAGCCGAGATATCGGATGTCAAAGTTTTGACCTGAAAAAAAACATAAGGGGTAACACTGTCGTTTTTGGCCGAAATTTTGACCCCCTCCGATCTTCTTGAAACTCTGGATTCTGACAGAGGGCCACGAGACTTCGACCAGCGCGCAAAAATGGAGGCTCTAGACCATTCCAGAGCCGAGATATCGGATGTCAAAGTTTTGACCTGAAAAAAAAACATAAGGGGTAACACTGTCGTTTTTGGCCGAAATTTTGACCCCCTCCGATCATCTTGAAACTCTGGATTCTGACAGAGGGCCACGAGACTTCGACCAGCGCGCAAAAATGGAGGCTCTAGACCCTTCCAGAGCCGAGATATCGGATGTCAAAGTTTTGACCTGAAAAAAAAACATAAGGGGTAACACTGTCGTTTTTGGCCGAAATTTTGACCCCCTCCGATCATCTTGAAACTCTGGATTCTGACAGAGGGCCACGAGACTTCGACCAGCGCGCAAAAATGGAGGCTCTAGACCCTTCCAGAGCCGAGATATCGGATGTCAAAGTTTTGACCTGAAAAAAAAAACATAAGGGGTAACACTGTCGTTTTTGGCCGAAATTTTGACCCCCTCCGATCTTCTTGAAACTCTGGATTCTGACAGAGGGCCACGAGACTTCGACCAGCGCGCAAAAATGGAGGCTCTAGACCATTCCAGAGCCGAGATATCGGATGTCAAAGTTTTGACCTGAAAAAAAAAACATAAGGGGTAACACTGTCGTTTTTGGCCGAAATTTTGACCCCCTCCGATCATCTTGAAACTCTGGATTCTGACAGAGGGCCACGAGACTTCGACCAGCGCGCAAAAATGGAGGCTCTAGACCCTTCCAGAGCCGAGATATCGGATGTCAAAGTTTTGACCTGAAAAAAAAAACATAAGGGGTAACACTGTCGTTTTTGGCCGAAATTTTGACCCCCTCCGATTTTCTTGAAACTCTGGATTCTGACAGAGGGCCACGAGACTTCGACCAGCGCGCAAAAATGGAGGCTCTAGACCCTTCCAGAGCCGAGATATCGGATGTCAAAGTTTTGACCTGAAAAAAAAACATAAGGGGTAACACTGTCGTTTTTGGCCGAAATTTTGACCCCCTCCGATTTTCTTGAAACTCTGGATTCTGACAGAGGGCCACGAGACTTCGACCAGCGCGCAAAAATGGAGGCTCTAGACCCTTCCAGAGCCGAGATATCGGATGTCAAAGTTTTGACCTGAAAAAAAAAAACATAAGGGGTAACACTGTCGTTTTTTGCCGAAATTTTGACCCCCTCCGATCTTCTTGAAACTCTGGATTCTGACAGAGGGCCACGAGACTTCGACCAGCGCTCAAAAATGGAGGCTCTAGACCATTCCAGAGCCGAGATATCGGATGTCAAAGTTTTGACCTGAAAAAAAAAACATAAGGGGTAACACTGTCGTTTTTGGCCGAAATTTTGACCCCCTCCGATCATCTTGAAACTCTGGATTCTGACAGAGGGCCACGAGACTTCGACCAGCGCGCAAAAATGGAGGCTCTAGACCCTTCCAGAGCCGAGATATCGGATGTCAAAGTTTTGACCTGAAAAAAAAAACATAAGGGGTAACACTGTCGTTTTTGGCCGAAATTTTGACCCCCTCCGATCTTCTTGAAACTCTGGATTCTGACAGAGGGCCACGAGACTTCGACCAGCGCGCAAAAATGGAGGCTCTAGACCCTTCCAGAGCCGAGATATCGGATGTCAAAGTTTTGACCTGAAAAAAAAACATAAGGGGTAACACTGTCGTTTTTGGCCGAAATTTTGACCCCCTCCGATTTTCTTGAAACTCTGGATTCTGACAGAGGGCCACGAGACTTCGACCAGCGCGCAAAAATGGAGGCTCTAGACCCTTCCAGAGCCGAGATATCGGATGTCAAAGTTTTGACCTGAAAAAAAAACATAAGGGGTAACACTGTCGTTTTTTGCCGAAATTTTGACCCCCTCCGATCTTCTTGAAACTCTGGATTCTGACAGAGGGCCACGAGACTTCGACCAGCGCTCAAAAATGGAGGCTCTAGACCATTCCAGAGCCGAGATATCGGATGTCAAAGTTTTGACCTGAAAAAAAAAACATAAGGGGTAACAATGTCGTTTTTGGCCGAAATTTTGACCCCCTCCGATCATCTTGAAACTCTGGATTCTGACAGAGGGCCACGAGACTTCGACCAGCGCGCAAAAATGGAGGCTCTAGACCCTTCCAGAGCCGAGATATCGGATGTCAAAGTTTTGACCTGAAAAAAAAACATAAGGGGTAACACTGTCGTTTTTGGCCGAAATTTTGACCCCCTCCGATCTTCTTGAAACTCTGGATTCTGACAGAGGGCCACGAGACTTCGACCAGCGCGCAAAAATGGAGGCTCTAGACCCTTCCAGAGCCGAGATATCGGATGTCAAAGTTTTGACCTGAAAAAAAAACATAAGGGGTAACACTGTCGTTTTTGGCCGAAATTTTGACCCCCTCCGATCATCTTGAAACTCTGGATTCTGACAGAGGGCCACGAGACTTCGACCAGCGCGCAAAAATGGAGGCTCTAGACCCTTCCAGAGCCGAGATATCGGATGTCAAAATTTTGACCTGAAAAAAAAACATAAGGGGTAACACTGTCGTTTTTGGCCGAAATTTTGACCCCCTCCGATCTTCTTGAAACTCTGGATTCTGACAGAGGGCCACGAGACTTCGACCAGCGCGCAAAAATGGAGGCTCTAGACCATTCCAGAGCCGAGATATCGGATGTCAAAGTTTTGACCTGAAAAAAAAAACATAAGGGGTAACACTGTCGTTTTTGGCCGAAATTTTGACCCCCTCCGATTTTCTTGAAACTCTGGATTCTGACAGAGGGCCACGAGACTTCGACCAGCGCGCAAAAATGGAGGCTCTAGACCCTTCCAGAGCCGAGATATCGGATGTCAAAGTTTTGACCTGAAAAAAAAAACATAAGGGGTAACACTGTCGTTTTTGGCCGAAATTTTGACCCCCTCCGATTTTCTTGAAACTCTGGATTCTGACAGAGGGCCACGAGACTTCGACCAGCGCGCAAAAATGGAGGCTCTAGACCCTTCCAGAGCCGAGATATCGGATGTCAAAGTTTTGACCTGAAAAAAAAACATAAGGGGTAACACTGTCGTTTTTGGCCGAAATTTTGACCCCCTCCGATCTTCTTGAAACTCTGGATTCTGACAGAGGGCCACGAGACTTCGACCAGCGCGCAAAAATGGAGGCTCTAGACCCTTCCAGAGCCGAGATATCGGACGTCAAAGTTTTGACCTGAAAAAAAAACATAAGGGGTAACACTGTTGTTTTTGGCCGAAATTTTGACCCCCTCCGATCTTCTTGAAACTCTGGATTCTGACAGAGGGCCACGAGACTTCGACCAGCGCGCAAAAATGGAGGCTCTAGACCCTTCCAGAGCCGAGATATCGAAGGTCAAAATTTGGACCTGAAAAAAAAAACATAAGGGGTAACACTGTCATTTTTTTTTTGGCCGAAATTTTGACCCCCTCCGATTTTCTTGAAACTCTGGATTCTGACAGAGGGCCACGAGACTTCGACCAGCGCGCAAAAATGGAGGCTCTAGACCCTTCCAGAGCCGAGATATCGGATGTCAAAGTTTTGACCTGAAAAAAAAAACATAAGGGGTAACACTGTCGTTTTTGGCCGAAATTTTGACCCCCTCCGATTTTCTTGAAACTCTGGATTCTGACAGAGGGCCACGAGACTTCGAGCAGCGCGCAAAAATGGAGGCTCTAGACCCTTCCAGAGCCGAGATATCGGATGTCAAAGTTTTGACCTGAAAAAAAAACATAAGGGGTAACACTGTCGTTTTTGGCCGAAATTTTGACCCCCTCCGATCTTCTTGAAACTCTGGATTCTGACAGAGGGCCACGAGACTTCGACCAGCGCGCAAAAATGGAGGCTCTAGACCATTCCAGAGCCGAGATATCGGATGTCAAAGTTTTGACCTGAAAAAAAAACATAAGGGGTAACACTGTCGTTTTTGGCCGAAATTTTGACCCCCTCCGATCATCTTGAAACTCTGGATTCTGACAGAGGGCCACGAGACTTCGACCAGCGCGCAAAAATGGAGGCTCTAGACCCTTCCAGAGCCGAGATATCGGATGTCAAAGTTTTGACCTGAAAAAAAAAACATAAGGGGTAACACTGTCGTTTTTGGCCGAAATTTTGACCCCCTCCGATCTTCTTGAAACTCTGGATTCTGACAGAGGGCCACGAGACTTCGACCAGCGCGCAAAAATGGAGGCTCTAGACCATTCCAGAGCCGAGATATCGGATGTCAAAGTTTTGACCTGAAAAAAAAAACATAAGGGGTAACACTGTCGTTTTTGGCCGAAATTTTGACCCCCTCCGATCATCTTGAAACTCTGGATTCTGACAGAGGGCCACGAGACTTCGACCAGCGCGCAAAAATGGAGGCTCTAGACCCTTCCAGAGCCGAGATATCGGATGTCAAAGTTTTGACCTGAAAAAAAAAACATAAGGGGTAACACTGTCGTTTTTGGCCGAAATTTTGACCCCCTCCGATTTTCTTGAAACTCTGGATTCTGACAGAGGGCCACGAGACTTCGACCAGCGCGCAAAAATGGAGGCTCTAGACCCTTCCAGAGCCGAGATATCGGATGTCAAAGTTTTGACCTGAAAAAAAAACATAAGGGGTAACACTGTCGTTTTTGGCCGAAATTTTGACCCCCTCCGATTTTCTTGAAACTCTGGATTCTGACAGAGGGCCACGAGACTTCGACCAGCGCGCAAAAATGGAGGCTCTAGACCCTTCCAGAGCCGAGATATCGGATGTCAAAGTTTTGACCTGAAAAAAAAACATAAGGGGTAACACTGTCGTTTTTGGCCGAAATTTTGACCCCCCTCCGATCTTCTTGAAACTCTGGATTCTGACAGAGGGCCACGAGACTTCGACCAGCGCGCAAAAATGGAGGCTCTAGACCATTCCAGAGCCGAGATATCGGATGTCAAAGTTTTGACCTGAAAAAAAAAACATAAGGGGTAACACTGTCGTTTTTGGCCGAAATTTTGACCCCCTCCGATTTTCTTGAAACTCTGGATTCTGACAGAGGGCCACGAGACTTCGACCAGCGCGCAAAAATGGAGGCTCTAGACCCTTCCAGAGCCGAGATATCGGATGTCAAAGTTTTGACCTGAAAAAAAAAAACATAAGGGGTAACACTGTCGTTTTTAGCCGAAATTTTGACCCCCTCCGATCATCTTGAAACTCTGGATTCTGACAGAGGGCCACGAGACTTCGACCAGCGCGCAAAAATGGAGGCTCTAGACCCTTCCAGAGCCGAGATATCGGATGTCAAAGTTTTGACCTGAAAAAAAAACATAAGGGGTAACACTGTCGTTTTTGGTCGAAATTTTGACCCCCTCCGATCTTCTTGAAACTCTGGATTCTGACAGAGGGCCACGAGACTTCGACCAGCGCGCAAAAATGGAGGCTCTAGACCATTCCAGAGCCGAGATATCGGATGTCAAAGTTTTGACCTGAAAAAAAAACATAAGGGGTAACACTGTCGTTTTTGGCCGAAATTTTGACCCCCTCCGATCATCTTGAAACTCTGGATTCTGACAGAGGGCCACGAGACTTCGACCAGCGCGCAAAAATGGAGGCTCTAGACCCTTCCAGAGCCGAGATATCGGATGTCAAAGTTTTGACCTGAAAAAAAAAACATAAGGGGTAACACTGTCGTTTTTGGCCGAAATTTTGACCCCCTCCGATCATCTTGAAACTCTGGATTCTGACAGAGGGCCACGAGACTTCGACCAGCGCGCAAAAATGGAGGCTCTAGACCCTTCCAGAGCCGAGATATCGGATGTCAAAGTTTTGACCTGAAAAAAAACATAAGGGGTAACACTGTCGTTTTTGGCCGAAATTTTGACCCCCTCCGATCTTCTTGAAACTCTGGATTCTGACAGAGGGCCACGAGACTTCGACCAGCGCGCAAAAATGGAGGCTCTAGACCATTCCAGAGCCGAGATATCGGATGTCAAAGTTTTGACCTGAAAAAAAAACATAAGGGGTAACACTGTCGTTTTTGGCCGAAATTTTGACCCCCTCCGATCATCTTGAAACTCTGGATTCTGACAGAGGGCCACGAGACTTCCACCAGCGCGCAAAAATGGAGGCTCTAGACCCTTCCAGAGCCGAGATATCGGATGTCAAAGTTTTGACCTGAAAAAAAAAACATAAGGGGTAACACTGTCGTTTTTGGCCGAAATTTTGACCCCCTCCGATCTTCTTGAAACTCTGGATTCTGACAGAGGGCCACGAGACTTCGACCAGCGCGCAAAAATGGAGGCTCTAGACCATTCCAGAGCCGAGATATCGGATGTCAAAGTTTTGACCTGAAAAAAAAACATAAGGGGTAACACTGTCGTTTTTGGCCGAAATTTTGACCCCCTCCGATCTTCTTGAAACTCTGGATTCTGACAGAGGGCCACGAGACTTCGACCAGCGCTCAAAAATGGAGGCTCTAGACCATTCCAGAGCCGAGATATCGGATGTCAAAGTTTTGACCTGAAAAAAAAAACATAAGGGGTAACACTGTCGTTTTTGGCCGAAATTTTGACCCCCTCCGATCATCTTGAAACTCTGGATTCTGACAGAGGGCCACGAGACTTCGACCAGCGCGCAAAAATGGAGGCTCTAGACCATTCCAGAGCCGAGATATCGGATGTCAAAGTTTTGACCTGAAAAAAAAACATAAGGGGGAACACTGTCGTTTTTGGCCGAAATTTTGACCCCCTCCGATCTTCTTGAAACTCTGGATTCTGACAGAGGGCCACGAGACTTCGACCAGCGCGCAAAAATGGAGGCTCTAGACCCTTCCAGAGCCGAGATATCGGATGTCAAAGTTTTGACCTGAAAAAAAAACATAAGGGGTAACACTGTCGTTTTTGGCCGAAATTTTGACCCCCTCCGATTTTCTTGAAACTCTGGATTCTGACAGAGGGCCACGAGACTTCGACCAGCGCGCAAAAATGGAGGCTCTAGACCCTTCCAGAGCCGAGATATCGGATGTCAAAGTTTTGACCTGAAAAAAAAACATAAGGGGTAACACTGTCGTTTTTTGCCGAAATTTTGACCCCCTCCGATCTTCTTGAAACTCTGGATTCTGACAGAGGGCCACGAGACTTCGACCAGCGCTCAAAAATGGAGGCTCTAGACCATTCCAGAGCCGAGATATCGGATGTCAAAGTTTTGACCTGAAAAAAAAACATAAGGGGTAACACTGTCGTTTTTGGCCGAAATTTTGACCCCCTCCGATCTTCTTGAAACTCTGGATTCTAACAGAGGGCCACGAGACTTCGACCAGCGCGCAAAAATGGATGCTCTAGACCCTTCCAGAGCCGAGATATCGGATGTCAAAATTTTGACCTGAAAAAAAAACATAAGGGGTAACACTGTCGTTTTTGGCCGAAATTTTGACCCCCTCCGATTTTCTTGAAACTCTGGATTCTGACAGAGGGCCACGAGACTTCGACCAGCGCGCAAAAATGGAGGCTCTAGACCCTTCCAGAGCCGAGATATCGGATGTCAAAGTTTTGACCTGAAAAAAAAAACATAAGGGGTAACACTGTCGTTTTTGGCCGAAATTTTGACCCCCTCCGATTTTCTTGAAACTCTGGATTCTGACAGAGGGCCATGAGACTTCGACCAGCGCGCAAAAATGGAGGCTCAAGACCCTTCCAGAGCCGAGATATCGGATGTCAAAGTTTTGACCTGAAAAAAAAACATAAGGGGTAACACTGTCGTTTTTGGCCGAAATTTTGACCCCCTCCGATCTTCTTGAAACTCTGGATTCTGACAGAGGGCCACGAGACTTCGACCAGCGCGCAAAAATGGAGGCTCTAGACCATTCCAGAGCCGAGATATCGGATGTCAAAGTTTTGACCTGAAAAAAAAAACATAAGGGGTAACACTGTCGTTTTTGGCCGAAATTTTGACCCCCTCCGATCATCTTGAAACTCTGGATTCTGACAGAGGGCCACGAGACTTCGACCAGCGCGCAAAAATGGAGGCTCTAGACCCTTCCAGAGCCGAGATATCGGATGTCAAAGTTTTGACCTGAAAAAAAAAAACATAAGGGGTAACACTGTCGTTTTTAGCCGAAATTTTGACCCCCTCCGATCATCTTGAAACTCTGGATTCTGACAGAGGGCCACGAGACTTCGACCAGCGCGCAAAAATGGAGGCTCTAGACCCTTCCAGAGCCGAGATATCGGATGTCAAAGTTTTGACCTGAAAAAAAAACATAAGGGGTAACACTGTCGTTTTTGGTCGAAATTTTGACCCCCTCCGATCTTCTTGAAACTCTGGATTCTGACAGAGGGCCACGAGACTTCGACCAGCGCGCAAAAATGGAGGCTCTAGACCATTCCAGAGCCGAGATATCGGATGTCAAAGTTTTGACCTGAAAAAAAAACATAAGGGGTAACACTGTCGTTTTTGGCCGAAATTTTGACCCCCTCCGATCATCTTGAAACTCTGGATTCTGACAGAGGGCCACGAGACTTCGACCAGCGCGCAAAAATGGAGGCTCTAGACCCTTCCAGAGCCGAGATATCGGATGTCAAAGTTTTGACCTGAAAAAAAAAACATAAGGGGTAACACTGTCGTTTTTGGCCGAAATTTTGACCCCCTCCGATCATCTTGAAACTCTGGATTCTGACAGAGGGCCACGAGACTTCGACCAGCGCGCAAAAATGGAGGCTCTAGACCCTTCCAGAGCCGAGATATCGGATGTCAAAGTTTTGACCTGAAAAAAAACATAAGGGGTAACACTGTCGTTTTTGGCCGAAATTTTGACCCCCTCCGATCTTCTTGAAACTCTGGATTCTGACAGAGGGCCACGAGACTTCGACCAGCGCGCAAAAATGGAGGCTCTAGACCATTCCAGAGCCGAGATATCGGATGTCAAAGTTTTGACCTGAAAAAAAAAACATAAGGGGTAACACTGTCGTTTTTGGCCGAAATTTTGACCCCCTCCGATCATCTTGAAACTCTGGATTCTGACAGAGGGCCACGAGACTTCCACCAGCGCGCAAAAATGGAGGCTCTAGACCCTTCCAGAGCCGAGATATCGGATGTCAAAGTTTTGACCTGAAAAAAAAAACATAAGGGGTAACACTGTCGTTTTTGGCCGAAATTTTGACCCCCTCCGATCTTCTTGAAACTCTGGATTCTGACAGAGGGCCACGAGACTTCGACCAGCGCGCAAAAATGGAGGCTCTAGACCATTCCAGAGCCGAGATATCGGATGTCAAAGTTTTGACCTGAAAAAAAAACATAAGGGGTAACACTGTCGTTTTTGGCCGAAATTTTGACCCCCTCCGATCTTCTTGAAACTCTGGATTCTGACAGAGGGCCACGAGACTTCGACCAGGCGCAAAAATGGAGGCTCTAGACCATTCCAGAGCCGAGATATCGGATGTCAAAGTTTTGACCTGAAAAAAAAAACATAAGGGGTAACACTGTCGTTTTTGGCCGAAATTTTGACCCCCTCCGATCATCTTGAAACTCTGGATTCTGACAGAGGGCCACGAGACTTCGACCAGCGCGCAAAAATGGAGGCTCTAGACCCTTCCAGAGCCGAGATATCGGATGTCAAAGTTTTGACCTGAAAAAAAAACATAAGGGGTAACACTGTCGTTTTTGGCCGAAATTTTGACCCCCTCTGATCTTCTTGAAACTCTGGATTCTGACAGAGGGCCACGAGACTTCGACCAGCGCGCAAAAATGGAGGCTCTAGACCATTCCAGAGCCGAGATATCGGATGTCAAAGTTTTGACCTGAAAAAAAAACATAAGGGGTAACACTGTCGTTTTTGGCCGAAATTTTGACCCCCTCCGATCATCTTGAAACTCTGGATTCTGACAGAGGGCCACGAGACTTCGACCAGCGCGCAAAAATGGAGGCTCTAGACCCTTCCAGAGCCGAGATATCGGATGTCAAAGTTTTGACCTGAAAAAAAAACATAAGGGGTAACACTGTCGTTTTTGGCCGAAATTTTGACCCCCTCCGATCATCTTGAAACTCTGGATTCTGACAGAGGGCCACGAGACTTCGACCAGCGCGCAAAAATGGAGGCTCTAGACCCTTCCAGAGCCGAGATATCGGATGTCAAAGTTTTGACCTGAAAAAAAAACATAAGGGGTAACACTGTCGTTTTTGGCCGAAATTTTGACCCCCTCCGATCTTCTTGAAACTCTGGATTCTAACAGAGGGCCACGAGACTTCGACCAGCGCGCAAAAATGGATGCTCTAGACCCTTCCAGAGCCGAGATATCGGATGTCAAAATTTTGACCTGAAAAAAAAACATAAGGGGTAACACTGTCGTTTTTGGCCGAAATTTTGACCCCCTCCGATTTTCTTGAAACTCTGGATTCTGACAGAGGGCCACGAGACTTCGACCAGCGCGCAAAAATGGAGGCTCTAGACCCTTCCAGAGCCGAGATATCGGATGTCAAAGTTTTGACCTGAAAAAAAAAACATAAGGGGTAACACTGTCGTTTTTGGCCGAAATTTTGACCCCCTCCGATTTTCTTGAAACTCTGGATTCTGACAGAGGGCCATGAGACTTCGACCAGCGCGCAAAAATGGAGGCTCAAGACCCTTCCAGAGCCGAGATATCGGATGTCAAAGTTTTGACCTGAAAAAAAAACATAAGGGGTAACACTGTCGTTTTTGGCCGAAATTTTGACCCCCTCCGATCTTCTTGAAACTCTGGATTCTGACAGAGGGCCACGAGACTTCGACCAGCGCGCAAAAATGGAGGCTCTAGACCATTCCAGAGCCGAGATATCGGATGTCAAAGTTTTGACCTGAAAAAAAACATAAGGGGTAACACTGTCGTTTTTGGCCGAAATTTTGACCCCCTCCGATCATCTTGAAACTCTGGATTCTGACAGAGGGCCACGAGACTTCGACCAGCGCGCAAAAATGGAGGCTCTAGTCCCTTCCAGAGCCGAGATATCGGATGTCAAAGTTTTGACCTGAAAAAAAAAACATAAGGGGTAACACTGTCGTTTTTGGCCGAAATTTTGACCCCCTCCGATCATCTTGAAACTCTGGATTCTGACAGAGGGCCACGAGACTTCGACCAGCGCGCAAAAATGGAGGCTCTAGACCCTTCCAGAGCCGAGATATCGGATGTCAAAGTTTTGACCTGAAAAAAAAAACATAAGGGGTAACACTGTCGTTTTTGGCCGAAATTTTGACCCCCTCCGATCTTCTTGAAACTCTGGATTCTGACAGAGGGCCACGAGACTTCGACCAGCGCGCAAAAATGGAGGCTCTAGACCATTCCAGAGCCGAGATATCGGATGTCAAAGTTTTGACCTGAAAAAAAAAACATAAGGGGTAACACTGTCGTTTTTGGCCGAAATTTTGACCCCCTCCGATCATCTTGAAACTCTGGATTCTGACAGAGGGCCACGAGACTTCGACCAGCGCGCAAAAATGGAGGCTCTAGACCCTTCCAGAGCCGAGATATCGGATGTCAAAGTTTTGACCTGAAAAAAAAACATAAGGGGTAACACTGTCGTTTTTGGCCGAAATTTTGACCCCCTCCGATTTTCTTGAAACTCTGGATTCTGACAGAGGGCCACGAGACTTCGACCAGCGCGCAAAAATGGAGGCTCTAGACCCTTCCAGAGCCGAGATATCGGATGTCAAAGTTTTGACCTGAAAAAAAAAACATAAGGGGTAACACTGTCGTTTTTGGCCGAAATTTTGACCCCCTCCGATTTTCTTGAAACTCTGGATTCTGACAGAGGGCCATGAGACTTCAACCAGCGCGCAAAAATGGAGGCTCTAGACCCTTCCAGAGCCGAGATATCGAAGGTCAAAATTTGGACCTGAAAAAAAAACATAAGGGGTAACACTGTCATTTTTTTTTTTTTGGCCGAAATTTTGACCCCCTCCGATTTTCTTGAAACTCTGGATTCTGACAGAGGGCCACGAGACTTCGACCAGCGCGCAAAAATGGAGGCTCTAGACCCTTCCAGAGCCGAGATATCGGATGTCAAAGTTTTGACCTGAAAAAAAAACATAAGGGGTAACACTGTCGTTTTTGGCCGAAATTTTGACCCCCTCCGATTTTCTTGAAACTCTGGATTCTGACAGAGGGCCACGAGACTTCGACCAGCGCGCAAAAATGGAGGCTCTAGACCCTTCCAGAGCCGAGATATCGGATGTCAAAGTTTTGACCTGAAAAAAAAACATAAGGGGTAACACTGTCGTTTTTGGCCGAAATTTTGACCCCCTCCGATCTTCTTGAAACTCTGGATTCTGACAGAGGGCCACGAGACTTCGACCAGCGCGCAAAAATGGAGGCTCTAGACCATTCCAGAGCCGAGATATCGGATGTCAAAGTTTTGACCTGAAAAAAAAACATAAGGGGTAACACTGTCGTTTTTGGCCGAAATTTTGACCCCCTCCGATCATCTTGAAACTCTGGATTCTGACAGAGGGCCACGAGACTTCGACCAGCGCGCAAAAATGGAGGCTCTAGACCCTTCCAGAGCCGAGATATCGGATGTCAAAGTTTTGACCTGAAAAAAAAAAACATAAGGGGTAACACTGTCGTTTTTGGCCGAAATTTTGACCCCCTCCGATCATCTTGAAACTCTGGATTCTGACAGAGGGCCACGAGACTTCGACCAGCGCGCAAAAATGGAGGCTCTAGACCCTTCCAGAGCCGAGATATCGGATGTCAAAGTTTTGACCTGAAAAAAAAAACATAAGGGGTAACACTGTCGTTTTTGGCCGAAATTTTGACCCCCTCCGATCTTCTTGAAACTCTGGATTCTGACAGAGGGCCACGAGACTTCGACCAGCGCGCAAAAATGGAGGCTCTAGACCATTCCAGAGCCGAGATATCGGATGTCAAAGTTTTGACCTGAAAAAAAAAAACATAAGGGGTAACACTGTCGTTTTTGGCCGAAATTTTGACCCCCTCCGATCATCTTGAAACTCTGGATTCTGACAGAGGGCCACGAGACTTCGACCAGCGCGCAAAAATGGAGGCTCTAGACCCTTCCAGAGCCGAGATATCGGATGTCAAAGTTTTGACCTGAAAAAAAAACATAAGGGGTAACACTGTCGTTTTTGGCCGAAATTTTGACCCCCTCCGATCTTCTTGAAACTCTGGATTCTGACAGAGGGCCACGAGACTTCGACCAGCGCGCAAAAATGGAGGCTCTAGACCATTCCAGAGCCGAGATATCGGATGTCAAAGTTTTGACCTGAAAAAAAAAACATAAGGGGTAACACTGTCGTTTTTGGCCGAAATTTTGACCCCCTCCGATCATCTTGAAACTCTGGTTTCTGACAGAGGGCCACGAGACTTCGACCAGCGCGCAAAAATGGAGGCTCTAGACCCTTCCAGAGCCGAGATATCGGATGTCAAAGTTTTGACCTGAAAAAAAAACATAAGGGGTAACACTGTCGTTTTTGGCCGAAATTTTGACCCCCTCCGATCATCTTGAAACTCTGGATTCTGACAGAGGGCCACGAGACTTCGACCAGCGCGCAAAAATGGAGGCTCTAGACCCTTCCAGAGCCGAGATATCGGATGTCAAAGTTTTGACCTGAAAAAAAAAACATAAGGGGTAACACTGTCGTTTTTGGCCGAAATTTTGACCCCCTCCGATCTTCTTGAAACTCTGGATTCTGACAGAGGGCCACGAGACTTCGACCAGCGCGCAAAAATGGAGGCTCTAGACCATTCCAGAGCCGAGATATCGGATGTCAAAGTTTTGACCTGAAAAAAAAACATAAGGGGTAACACTGTCGTTTTTGGCCGAAATTTTGACCCCCTCCGATCATCTTGAAACTCTGGATTCTGACAGAGGGCCACGAGACTTCGACCAGCGCGCAAAAATGGAGGCTCTAGACCCTTCCAGAGCCGAGATATCGGATGTCAAAGTTTTGACCTGAAAAAAAAACATAAGGGGTAACACTGTCGTTTTTGGCCGAAATTTTGACCCCCTCCGATCTTCTTGAAACTCTGGATTCTGACAGAGGGCCACGAGACTTCGACCAGCGCGCAAAAATGGAGGCTCTAGACCATTCCAGAGCCGAGATATCGGATGTCAAAGTTTTGACCTGAAAAAAAACATAAGGGGTAACACTGTCGTTTTTGGCCGAAATTTTGACCCCCTCCGATCTTCTTGAAACTCTGGATTCTGACAGAGGGCCACGAGACTTCGACCAGCGCGCAAAAATGGAGGCTCTAGACCATTCCAGAGCCGAGATATCGGATGTCAAAGTTTTGACCTGAAAAAAAAACATAAGGGGTAACACTGTCGTTTTTGGCCGAAATTTTGACCCCCTCCGATCATCTTGAAACTCTGGATTCTGACAGAGGGCCACGAGACTTCGACCAGCGCGCAAAAATGGAGGCTCTAGACCCTTCCAGAGCCGAGATATCGGATGTCAAAGTTTTGACCTGAAAAAAAAACATAAGGGGTAACACTGTCGTTTTTGGCCGAAATTTTGACCCCCTCCGATCTTCTTGAAACTCTGGATTCTGACAGAGGGCCACGAGACTTCGACCAGCGCGCAAAAATGGAGGCTCTAGACCATTCCAGAGCCGAGATATCGGATGTCAAAGTTTTGACCTGAAAAAAAAAACATAAGGGGTAACACTGTCGTTTTTGGCCGAAATTTTGACCCCCTCCGATCATCTTGAAACTCTGGATTCTGACAGAGGGCCACGAGACTTCGACCAGCGCGCAAAAATGGAGGCTCTAGACCCTTCCAGAGCCGAGATATCGGATGTCAAAGTTTTGACCTGAAAAAAAAACATAAGGGGTAACACTGTCGTTTTTGGCCGAAATTTTGACCCCCTCCGATTTTCTTGAAACTCTGGATTCTGACAGAGGGCCACGAGACTTCGACCAGCGCGCAAAAATGGAGGCTCTAGACCATTCCAGAGCCGAGATATCGGATGTCAAAGTTTTGACCTGAAAAAAAAACATAAGGGGTAACACTGTCGTTTTTGGCCGAAATTTTGACCCCCTCCGATCATCTTGAAACTCTGGATTCTGACAGAGGGCCACGAGACTTCGACCAGCGCGCAAAAATGGAGGCTCTAGACCCTTCCAGAGCCGAGATATCGGATGTCAAAGTTTTGACCTGAAAAAAAAACATAAGGGGTAACACTGTCGTTTTTGGCCGAAATTTTGACCCCCTCCGATCATCTTGAAACTCTGGATTCTGACAGAGGGCCACGAGACTTCGACCAGCGCGCAAAAATGGAGGCTCTAGACCCTTCCAGAGCCGAGATATCGGATGTCAAAGTTTTGACCTGAAAAAAAAACATAAGGGGTAACACTGTCGTTTTTGGCCGAAATTTTGACCCCCTCCGATCTTCTTGAAACTCTGGATTCTAACAGAGGGCCACGAGACTTCGACCAGCGCGCAAAAATGGAGGCTCTAGACCCTTCCAGAGCCGAGATATCGGATGTCAAAATTTTGACCTGAAAAAAAACATAAGGGGTAACACTGTCGTTTTTGGCCGAAATTTTGACCCCCTCCGATTTTCTTGAAACTCTGGATTCTGACAGAGGGCCACGAGACTTCGACCAGCGCGCAAAAATGGAGGCTCTAGACCCTTCCAGAGCCGAGATATCGGATGTCAAAGTTTTGACCTGAAAAAAAAAACATAAGGGGTAACACTGTCGTTTTTGGCCGAAATTTTGACCCCCTCAGATTTTCTTGAAACTCTGGATTCTGACAGAGGGCCACGAGACTTCGACCAGCGCGCAAAAATGGAGGCTCTAGACCCTTCCAGAGCCGAGATATCGGATGTCAAAGTTTTGACCTGAAAAAAAAACATAAGGGGTAACACTGTCGTTTTTGGCCGAAATTTTGACCCCCTCCGATCTTCTTGAAACTCTGGATTCTGACAGAGGGCCACGAGACTTCGACCAGCGCGCAAAAATGGAGGCTCTAGACCATTCCAGAGCCGAGATATCGGATGTCAAAGTTTTGACCTGAAAAAAAAAACATAAGGGGTAACACTGTCGTTTTTGGCCGAAATTTTGACCCCCTCCGATCATCTTGAAACTCTGGATTCTGACAGAGGGCCACGAGACTTCGACCAGCGCGCAAAAATGGAGGCTCTAGACCCTTCCAGAGCCGAGATATCGGATGTCAAAGTTTTGACCTGAAAAAAAAAACATAAGGGGTAACACTGTCGTTTTTGGCCGAAATTTTGACCCCCTCCGATTTTCTTGAAACTCTGGATTCTGACAGAGGGCCACGAGACTTCGACCAGCGCGCAAAAATGGAGGCTCAAGACCCTTCCAGAGCCGAGATGTCGGATGTCAAAGTTTTGACCTGAAAAAAAAACATAAGGGGTAACACTGTCGTTTTTGGCCGAAATTTTGACCCCCTCCGATCTTCTTGAAACTCTGGATTCTGACAGAGGGCCACGAGACTTCGACCAGCGCGCAAAAATGGAGGCTCTAGACCATTCCAGAGCCGAGATATCGGATGTCAAAGTTTTGACCTGAAAAAAAACATAAGGGGTAACACTGTCGTTTTTGGCCGAAATTTTGACCCCCTCCGATCATCTTGAAACTCTGGATTCTGACAGAGGGCCACGAGACTTCGACCAGCGCGCAAAAATGGAGGCTCTAGTCCCTTCCAGAGCCGAGATATCGGATGTCAAAGTTTTGACCTGAAAAAAAAACATAAGGGGTAACACTGTCGTTTTTGGCCGAAATTTTGACCCCCTCCGATCATCTTGAAACTCTGGATTCTGACAGAGGGCCACGAGACTTCGACCAGCGCGCAAAAATGGAGGCTCTAGACCCTTCCAGAGCCGAGATATCGGATGTCAAAGTTTTGACCTGAAAAAAAAAACATAAGGGGTAACACTGTCGTTTTTGGCCGAAATTTTGACCCCCTCCGATCTTCTTGAAACTCTGGATTCTGACAGAGGGCCACGAGACTTCGACCAGCGCGCAAAAATGGAGGCTCTAGACCATTCCAGAGCCGAGATATCGGATGTCAAAGTTTTGACCTGAAAAAAAAAACATAAGGGGTAACACTGTCGTTTTTGGCCGAAATTTTGACCCCCTCCGATCATCTTGAAACTCTGGATTCTGACAGAGGGCCACGAGACTTCGACCAGCGCGCAAAAATGGAGGCTCTAGACCCTTCCAGAGCCGAGATATCGGATGTCAAAGTTTTGACCTGAAAAAAAAACATAAGGGGTAACACTGTCGTTTTTGGCCGAAATTTTGACCCCCTCCGATTTTCTTGAAACTCTGGATTCTGACAGAGGGCCACGAGACTTCGACCAGCGCGCAAAAATGGAGGCTCTAGACCCTTCCAGAGCCGAGATATCGGATGTCAAAGTTTTGACCTGAAAAAAAAACATAAGGGGTAACACTGTCGTTTTTGGCCGAAATTTTGACCCCCTCCGATTTTCTTGAAACTCTGGATTCTGACAGAGGGCCACGAGACTTCAACCAGCGCGCAAAAATGGAGGCTCTAGACCCTTCCAGAGCCGAGATATCGAAGGTCAAAATTTGGACCTGAAAAAAAAACATAAGGGGTAACACTGTCATTTTTTTTTTTTGGCCGAAATTTTGACCCCCTCCGATTTTCTTGAAACTCTGGATTCTGACAGAGGGCCACGAGACTTCGACCAGCGCGCAAAAATGGAGGCTCTAGACCCTTCCAGAGCCGAGATATCGGATGTCAAAGTTTTGACCTGAAAAAAAAACATAAGGGGTAACACTGTCGTTTTTGGCCGAAATTTTGACCCCCTCCGATTTTCTTGAAACTCTGGATTCTGACAGAGGGCCACGAGACTTCGACCAGCGCGCAAAAATGGAGGCTCTAGACCCTTCCAGAGCCGAGATATCGGATGTCAAAGTTTTGACCTGAAAAAAAAACATAAGGGGTAACACTGTCGTTTTTGGCCGAAATTTTGACCCCCTCCGATCTTCTTGAAACTCTGGATTCTGACAGAGGGCCACGAGACTTCGACCAGCGCGCAAAAATGGAGGCTCTAGACCATTCCAGAGCCGAGATATCGGATGTCAAAGTTTTGACCTGAAAAAAAACATAAGGGGTAACACTGTCGTTTTTGGCCGAAATTTTGACCCCCTCCGATCATCTTGAAACTCTGGATTCTGACAGAGGGCCACGAGACTTCGACCAGCGCGCAAAAATGGAGGCTCTAGACCCTTCCAGAGCCGAGATATCGGATGTCAAAGTTTTGACCTGAAAAAAAAAAACATAAGGGGTAACACTGTCGTTTTTGGCCGAAATTTTGACCCCCTCCGATCATCTTGAAACTCTGGATTCTGACAGAGGGCCACGAGACTTCGACCAGCGCGCAAAAATGGAGGCTCTAGACCCTTCCAGAGCCGAGATATCGGATGTCAAAGTTTTGACCTGAAAAAAAAAACATAAGGGGTAACACTGTCGTTTTTGGCCGAAATTTTGACCCCCTCCGATCTTCTTGAAACTCTGGATTCTGACAGAGGGCCACGAGACTTCGACCAGCGCGCAAAAATGGAGGCTCTAGACCCTTCCAGAGCCGAGATATCGGATGTCAAAGTTTTGACCTGAAAAAAAAAACATAAGGGGTAACACTGTCGTTTTTGGCCGAAATTTTGACCCCTTCCGATTTTCTTGAAACTCTGGATTCTGACAGAGGGCCACGAGACTTCGACCAGCGCGCAAAAATGGAGGCTCTAGACCCTTCCAGAGCCGAGATATCGGATGTCAAAGTTTTGACCTGAAAAAAAAAACTTAAGGGGTAACACTGTCGTTTTTGGCCGAAATTTTGACCCCCTCCGATTTTCTTGAAACTCTGGATTCTGACAGAGGGCCACGAGACTTCGACCAGCGCGCAAAAATGGAGGCTCTAGACCCTTCCAGAGCCGAGATATCGGATGTCAAAGTTTTGACCTGAAAAAAAAACATAAGGGGTAACACTGTCGTTTTTGGCCGAAATTTTGACCCCCTCCGATCTTCTTGAAACTCTGGATTCTGACAGAGGGCCACGAGACTTCGACCAGCGCGCAAAAATGGAGGCTCTAGACCATTCCAGAGCCGAGATATCGGATGTCAAAGTTTTGACCTGAAAAAAAAACATAAGGGGTAACACTGTCGTTTTTGGCCGAAATTTTGACCCCCTCCGATCATCTTGAAACTCTGGATTCTGACAGAGGGCCACGAGACTTCGACCAGCGCGCAAAAATGGAGGCTCTAGACCCTTCCAGAGCCGAGATATCGGATGTCGAAGTTTTGACCTGAAAAAAAAAAAACATAAGGGGTAACACTGTCGTTTTTGGCCGAAATTTTGACCCCCTCCGATCATCTTGAAACTCTGGATTCTGACAGAGGGCCACGAGACTTCGACCAGCGCGCAAAAATGGAGGCTCTAGACCCTTCCAGAGCCGAGATATCGGATGTCAAAGTTTTGACCTGAAAAAAAAACATAAGGGGTAACACTGTCGTTTTTGGCCGAAATTTTGACCCCCTCCGATCTTCTTGAAACTCTGGATTCTGACAGAGGGCCACGAGACTTCGACCAGCGCGCAAAAATGGAGGCTCTAGACCATTCCAGAGCCGAGATATCGGATGTCAAAGTTTTGACCTGAAAAAAAAACATAAGGGGTAACACTGTCGTTTTTGGCCGAAATTTTGACCCCCTCCGATCATCTTGAAACTCTGGATTCTGACAGAGGGCCACGAGACTTCGACCAGCGCGCAAAAATGGAGGCTCTAGACCCTTCCAGAGCCGAGATATCGGATGTCAAAGTTTTGACCTGAAAAAAAAACATAAGGGGTAACACTGTCGTTTTTGGCCGAAATTTTGACCCCCTCCGATCATCTTGAAACTCTGGATTCTGACAGAGGGCCACGAGACTTCGACCAGCGCGCAAAAATGGAGGCTCTAGACCCTTCCAGAGCCGAGATATCAGATGTCAAAGTTTTGACCTGAAAAAAAAACATAAGGGGTAACACTGTCGTTTTTGGCCGAAATTTTGACCCCCTCCGATCTTCTTGAAACTCTGGATTCTGACAGAGGGCCACGAGACTTCGACCAGCGCGCAAAAATGGAGGCTCTAGACCATTCCAGAGCCGAGATATCGGATGTCAAAGTTTTGACCTGAAAAAAAAAACATAGGGGGTAACACTGTCGTTTTTGGCCGAAATTTTGACCCCCTCCGATCATCTTGAAACTCTGGATTCTGACAGAGGGCCACGAGACTTCGACCAGCGCGCAAAAATGGAGGCTCTAGACCCTTCCAGAGCCGAGATATCGGATGTCAAAGTTTTGACCTGAAAAAAAAAACATAAGGGGTAACACTGTCGTTTTTGGCCGAAATTTTGACCCCCTCCGATTTTCTTTAAACTCTGGATTCTGACAGAGGGCCACGAGACTTCGACCAGCGCGCAAAAATGGAGGCTCTAGACCCTTCCAGAGCCGAGATATCGGATGTCAAAGTTTTGACCTGAAAAAAAAACATAAGGGGTAACACTGTCGTTTTTGGCCGAAATTTTGACCCCCTCCGATCTTCTTGAAACTCTGGATTCTAACAGAGGGCCACGAGACTTCGACCAGCGCGCAAAAATGGATGCTCTAGACCCTTCCAGAGCCGAGATATCGGATGTCAAAATTTTGACCTGAAAAAAAAACATAAGGGGTAACACTGTCGTTTTTGGCCGAAATTTTGACCCCCTCCGATTTTCTTGAAACTCTGGATTCTGACAGAGGGCCACGAGACTTCGACCAACGCGCAAAAATGGAGGCTCTAGACCCTTCCCGAGCCGAGATATCGGATGTCAAAGTTTTGACCTGAAAAAAAAAACATAAGGGGTAACACTGTCGTTTTTGGCCGAAATTTTGACCCCCTCCGATCTTCTTGAAACTCTGGATTCTGACAGAGGGCCACGAGACTTCGACCAGCGCGCAAAAATGGAGGCTCTAGACCATTCCAGAGCCGAGATATCGGATGTCAAAGTTTTGACCTGAAAAAAAAACATAAGGGGTAACACTGTCGTTTTTGGCCGAAATTTTGACCCCCTCCGATCATCTTGAAACTCTGGATTCTGACAGAGGGCCACGAGACTTCGACCAGCGCGCAAAAATGGAGGCTCTAGTCCCTTCCAGAGCCGAGATATCGGATGTCAAAGTTTTGACCTGAAAAAAAAACATAAGGGGTAACACTGTCGTTTTTGGCCGAAATTTTGACCCCCTCCGATCATCTTGAAACTCTGGATTCTGACAGAGGGCCACGAGACTTCGACCAGCGCGCAAAAATGGAGGCTCTAGACCCTTCCAGAGCCGAGATATCGGATGTCAAAGTTTTGACCTGAAAAAAAAAACATAAGGGGCAACACTGTCGTTTTTGGCCGAAATTTTGACCCCCTCCGATCTTCTTGAAACTCTGGATTCTGACAGAGGGCCACGAGACTTCGACCAGCGCGCAAAAATGGAGGCTCTAGACCATTCCAGAGCCGAGATATCGGATGTCAAAGTTTTGACCTGAAAAAAAAAACATAAGGGGTAACACTGTCGTTTTTGGCCGAAATTTTGACCCCCTCCGATCATCTTGAAACTCTGGATTCTGACAGAGGGCCACGAGACTTCGACCAGCGCGCAAAAATGGAGGCTCTAGACCCTTCCAGAGCCGAGATATCGGATGTCAAAGTTTTGACCTGAAAAAAAAACATAAGGGGTAACACTGTCGTTTTTGGCCGAAATTTTGACCCCCTCCGATTTTCTTGAAACTCTGGATTCTGACAGAGGGCCACGAGACTTCGACCAGCGCGCAAAAATGGAGGCTCTAGACCCTTCCAGAGCCGAGATATCGGATGTCAAAGTTTTGACCTGAAAAAAAAACATAAGGGGTAACACTGTCGTTTTTGGCCGAAATTTTGACCCCCTCCGATTTTCTTGAAACTCTGGATTCTGACAGAGGGCCACGAGACTTCAACCAGCGCGCAAAAATGGAGGCTCTAGACCCTTCCAGAGCCGAGATATCGAAGGTCAAAATTTGGACCTGAAAAAAAAACATAAGGGGTAACACTGTCATTTTTTTTTTTGGCCGAAATTTTGACCCCCTCCGATTTTCTTGAAACTCTGGATTCTGACAGAGGGCCACGAGACTTCGACCAGCGCGCAAAAATGGAGGCTCTAGACCCTTCCAGAGCCGAGATATCGGATGTCAAAGTTTTGACCTGAAAAAAAAACATAAGGGGTAACACTGTCGTTTTTGGCCGAAATTTTGACCCCCTCCGATTTTCTTGAAACTCTGGATTCTGACAGAGGGCCACGAGACTTCGACCAGCGCGCAAAAATGGAGGCTCTAGACCCTTCCAGAGCCGAGATATCGGATGTCAAAGTTTTGACCTGAAAAAAAAACATAAGGGGTAACACTGTCGTTTTTGGCCGAAATTTTGACCCCCTCCGATCTTCTTGAAACTCTGGATTCTGACAGAGGGCCACGAGACTTCGACCAGCGCGCAAAAATGGAGGCTCTAGACCATTCCAGAGCCGAGATATCGGATGTCAAAGTTTTGACCTGAAAAAAAAACATAAGGGGTAACACTGTCGTTTTTGGCCGAAATTTTGACCCCCTCCGATCATCTTGAAACTCTGGATTCTGACAGAGGGCCACGAGACTTCGACCAGCGCGCAAAAATGGAGGCTCTAGACCCTTCCAGAGCCGAGATATCGGATGTCAAAGTTTTGACCTGAAAAAAAAAACATAAGGGGTAACACTGTCGTTTTTGGCCGAAATTTTGACCCCCTCCGATCATCTTGAAACTCTGGATTCTGACAGAGGGCCACGAGACTTCGACCAGCGCGCAAAAATGGAGGCTCTAGACCCTTCCAGAGCCGAGATATCGGATGTCAAAGTTTTGACCTGAAAAAAAAACATAAGGGGTAACACTGTCGTTTTTGGCCGAAATTTTGACCCCCTCCGATCTTCTTGAAACTCTGGATTCTGACAGAGGGCCACGAGACTTCGACCAGCGCGCAAAAATGGAGGCTCTAGACCATTCCAGAGCCGAGATATCGGATGTCAAAGTTTTGACCTGAAAAAAAAAAACATAAGGGGTAACACTGTCGTTTTTGGCCGAAATTTTGACCCCCTCCGATCATCTTGAAACTCTGGATTCTGACAGAGGGCCACGAGACTTCGACCAGCGCGCAAAAATGGAGGCTCTAGACCCTTCCAGAGCCGAGATATCGGATGTCAAAGTTTTGACCTGAAAAAAAAAACATAAGGGGTAACACTGTCGTTTTTGGCCGAAATTTTGACCCCCTCCGATTTTCTTGAAACTCTGGATTCTGACAGAGGGCCACGAGACTTCGACCAGCGCGCAAAAATGGAGGCTCTAGACCCTTCCAGAGCCGAGATATCGGATGTCAAAGTTTTGACCTGAAAAAAAAAACTTAAGGGGTAACACTGTCGTTTTTGGCCGAAATTTTGACCCCCTCCGATTTTCTTGAAACTCTGGATTCTGACAGAGGGCCACGAGACTTCGACCAGCGCGCAAAAATGGAGGCTCTAGACCCTTCCAGAGCCGAGATATCGGATGTCAAAGTTTTGACCTGAAAAAAAAACATAAGGGGTAACACTGTCGTTTTTGGCCGAAATTTTGACCCCCTCCGATCTTCTTGAAACTCTGGATTCTGACAGAGGGCCACGAGACTTCGACCAGCGCGCAAAAATGGAGGCTCTAGACCATTCCAGAGCCGAGATATCGGATGTCAAAGTTTTGACCTGAAAAAAAAACATAAGGGGTAACACTGTCGTTTTTGGCCGAAATTTTGACCCCCTCCGATCATCTTGAAACTCTGGATTCTGACAGAGGGCCACGA
Source organism: Cyprinella venusta (assembly GCA_038021265.1). Classification (NCBI taxonomy): domain Eukaryota; kingdom Metazoa; phylum Chordata; class Actinopteri; order Cypriniformes; family Leuciscidae; genus Cyprinella; species Cyprinella venusta. The sequence continues at coordinate 30,491 of JBBNEX010000371.1, forward strand.
GACTTCGACCAGCGCGCAAAAATGGAGGCTCTAGACCCTTCCAGAGCCGAGATATCGGATGTCAAAGTTTTGACCTGAAAAAAAAAAACAAAAGGGGTAACACTGTCGTTTTTGGCCGAAATTTTGACCCCCTCCGATCATCTTGAAACTCTGGATTCTGACAGAGGGCCACGAGACTTCGACCAGCGCGCAAAAATGGAGGCTCTAGACCCTTCCAGAGCCGAGATATCGGATGTCAAAGTTTTGACCTGAAAAAAAAAACATAAGGGGTAACACTGTCGTTTTTGGCCGAAATTTTGACCCCCTCCGATCATCTTGAAACTCTGGATTCTGACAGAGGGCCACGAGACTTCGACCAGCGTGCAAAAATGGAGGCTCTAGACCCTTCCAGAGCCGAGATATCGGATGTCAAAGTTTTGACCTGAAAAAAAAAACATAAGGGGTAACACTGTCGTTTTTGGCCGAAATTTTGACCCCCTCCGATCTTCTTGAAACTCTGGATTCTGACAGAGGGCCACGAGACTTCGACCAGCGCGCAAAAATGGAGGCTCTAGACCATTCCAGAGCCGAGATATCGGATGTCAAAGTTTTGACCTGAAAAAAAAACATAAGGGGTAACACTGTCGTTTTTGGCCGAAATTTTGACCCCCTCCGATCATCTTGAAACTCTGGATTCTGACAGAGGGCCACGAGACTTCGACCAGCGCGCAAAAATGGAGGCTCTAGACCCTTCCAGAGCCGAGATATCGGATGTCAAAGTTTTGACCTGAAAAAAAAACATAAGGGGTAACACTGTCGTTTTTGGCCGAAATTTTGACCCCCTCCGATCTTCTTGAAACTCTGGATTCTGACAGAGGGCCACGAGACTTCGACCAGCGCGCAAAAATGGAGGCTCTAGACCATTCCAGAGCCGAGATATCGGATGTCAAAGTTTTGACCTGAAAAAAAAACATAAGGGGTAACACTGTCGTTTTTGGCCGAAATTTTGACCCCCTCCGATCTTCTTGAAACTCTGGATTCTGACAGAGGGCCACGAGACTTCGACCAGCGCGCAAAAATGGAGGCTCTAGACCATTCCAGAGCCGAGATATCGGATGTCAAAGTTTTGACCTGAAAAAAAAACATAAGGGGTAACACTGTCGTTTTTGGCCGAAATTTTGACCCCCTCCGATCATCTTGAAACTCTGGATTCTGACAGAGGGCCACGAGACTTCGACCAGCGCGCAAAAATGGAGGCTCTAGACCCTTCCAGAGCCGAGATATCGGATGTCAAAGTTTTGACCTGAAAAAAAAACATAAGGGGTAACACTGTCGTTTTTGGCCGAAATTTTGACCCCCTCCGATCTTCTTGAAACTCTGGATTCTGACAGAGGGCCACGAGACTTCGACCAGCGCGCAAAAATGGAGGCTCTAGACCATTCCAGAGCCGAGATATCGGATGTCAAAGTTTTGACCTGAAAAAAAAAACATAAGGGGTAACACTGTCGTTTTTGGCCGAAATTTTGACCCCCTCCGATCATCTTGAAACTCTGGATTCTGACAGAGGGCCACGAGACTTCGACCAGCGCGCAAAAATGGAGGCTCTAGACCCTTCCAGAGCCGAGATATCGGATGTCAAAGTTTTGACCTGAAAAAAAAACATAAGGGGTAACACTGTCGTTTTTGGCCGAAATTTTGACCCCCTCCGATCTTCTTGAAACTCTGGATTCTGACAGAGGGCCACGAGACTTCGACCAGCGCGCAAAAATGGAGGCTCTAGACCATTCCAGAGCCGAGATATCGGATGTCAAAGTTTTGACCTGAAAAAAAAACATAAGGGGTAACACTGTCGTTTTTGGCCGAAATTTTGACCCCCTCCGATCATCTTGAAACTCTGGATTCTGACAGAGGGCCACGAGACTTCGACCAGCGCGCAAAAATGGAGGCTCTAGACCCTTCCAGAGCCGAGATATCGGATG
>JBBNEX010000373.1:0-32404 GCA_038021265.1 Cyprinella venusta
TAGAAGTAAGACTTTACTTGCCAAGAAAAATTATGCAGAAAAATATCATAGCTGCATTTCCTATTATCTTTTTATGTTGGGAAATAACCAAGGATAATTTGTGCTTAATCAATATCAAGTCTGTGATCTAATCAGGGAGCAAGTATGGTCGTGTTAAAAAGGCAGCCAAAACACGGTTAAGTATAAATTATGTTTTTTTTGTAATTTTTTTTGCAATTTTTTATTCAAATTAGATCTTTTATAAATATTTTAGTTTAATATATCATCGCATGAAAAAATGATAGACACAATCATTGCGGAATAATCTAACAATGGTGCAAGACCATGGGAAAAGCGAAACACTGCCAAACAAAAATGTTTCATATCATAAAATTTTTTGTAAAACATTATTATTTATTGAGAACAAACGAGACTTATTAACAAGATATGAGGATGTAACTTAAGGGTGATATGTTGTGGGTTAAATTGAATTTTAATAGTTTATTATAGTCAATTTAATATACTAAGGTGTTTCATAATTAATGTTGTGATATAATTAGACAAAAAATCACTAATTCGTAAGATAATCGCGCTATTTATGGTACATTTTATTTTCTAATATGGAAACCAATAATCAGGTAAAATCATGAAGATCAAGTGTTCATAATCTGAAAATTTGTTTCAAAAATATTAATAATAAGAAATTTTATGCCTTTTTAAGAAGAAATATAAATGACTATTTAATAAAGAATAGATAAAATCAAAGGTGCGATGATGTGCGAAAAAATAGCTTTTAGTATCTATTTAAACTTAAGTGTAGTTTGACAAGAAATTTAAAGATAATTATAGGAAATATATTAATTATATTTTTATATAATAATTCGCGAATATTCGGTTATTTTCGTTAAGCATGTCTTTATTGAACTGTACCGCCTGTAATGTACTATTTACGACCTCAAAAGATTTACGGACTCATTATAAAACAGAATGGCACAGAAAGAATGTGCAAAATAAAGTCCAAGGCATACGGCCTATATCAAAACAACAATTTGACTCAACTACATCTGGCGAACCTGATAAATTGTTCAAATCCATAATTATCTCTTGTCATTATTGCCAAAAAAAATACCATTCAGAAAATTCATATAAAAATCATTTGGAATCAAAAAAGCATAAGAAATCCTATGAAAATCTAAAAAACTGTATACGAGATCCTAATATAACACCTTCACCAACAGTACCAATACAGGATCATATTGAGCAATTAAATATTCGTGAAGAAATTTTTGCTGATGATTTAGTTCCAAATGGCCACATTTCGAACGGCCATGCAGAAAATGGTGACTATAGTGAAAATGACAGTATTTTTTCTATTTATAGTAAATCAAATGATGACAGTTCATGTGATTATACGCCATCAGAGGACGAATCACTTCCGGTTTACGAGAGTAATCGCAATGAATGTTTATTTTGTCGTAGGTGCTTTATCACATATAACATAATGATCAAACACATAAAAGATTGTCACAGTTTTTTTATTCCATATCGAAAATATCTGATAAACGAGCAACACTTTATTGACTGTCTTCGTTATGTTATTCACGAATACCTTGTCTGCATCTATTGTGGACAGCAAAGCAGGCAGTATGAAACTGTTCAAGATCTTCGCAGACACATGACTGACAAAAATCATTGTATGATTAATCTCGACGATATTAAAAATATTTACTACCGTCATTTCAACTTTTCCTCATCACATCAAATAGATGAAGATCTTGATGGTATGATAAGATCCAATAGAAATATAATATTTGATGAAGAAACTTTGGAGCTCTCATTACCTAATGGAAAACGAATTGGTCATCGAAGTCTTAGAGTATAATATTAAATTATATTAAGAACTTTTACAAGCAAAATCACTTTCGTTCTCCAATATTACCTGACCTCGTCGCTTTGGAAGGTAAGTCTTATGGACAAATCGGCCAATTATTATCGACTCGTGTATCTATATATGGATCAACTGATCAACCTTCGGCAATTTACTATCGTGATCAAAAAGTTATGAACAATTTTAAAGCGAAATGTGGCCTCGAAATATCTCTTACAGGAAATAAAAATCAACCTAATTTTCGGGTTCAAAACCCTAAATAAACAATTTATTTTAATAATAGTTATACTTGTAATTATTAATTAATATTGTGAAAAATTATATTTTTATCACACTTATAATGGTTTTAATGATTCTTAAAAAGTTTGGAAACAATAAAAAAATTATTTTAGACGAAGGAACTAAGAAAATAGTCATACTTATGTTCAAAACGAGATAGAATAATCGATTTTTTATGGACTACTCATATTTCATACCAGTGAAGTCAAACTAGCGCCTTTCCAACATTTTTACTTGATTATTACTAATCAGAGCAATTTGCAGTAAATCCGTTTAAAGATCGAAAATTCGATTTTATGTTGGAGTGATTTTTGTTTTTAGTTTCTTTTTGAAATTCGGCTAAATGATTGTCTTCCATTTTGCTTTTAGTGATAAAGTGGCCTTTAAGGAAAAAAACGTTTGATAACGCTGTCCTTTATAATAAACACATATAGACAAACTATTATTTAACTTTATTATTTTTGAGTGTTGAGCCACTTCATTTGATCATTACAAACGAAAAAAATTAAAACAAAGAGTTTCTTTAAATGACAATTCATAACTTTAATTAGAAATAAAATTATATGATTTACATTTTGCGCACCTTTTTTTGCAGACGCTTCTTTTCATCTACTGTGTCTGGCAGAATTACTTTGCGCTTTAATTTTATTTAGTTAGAAATTAAATGATGTTACTTCAATATATCCTGATCACTATATAGAAAAATTAACTATAACGATAAATCTCCTTATTAAATCTAGGCACTAAATACAAGGACGAAAAATTATTTTACAAATGATCGTTTTTTCTACCAATATTTTAATAAATTTATTTTCTTCAACTTAATTCTAAGAATATCAGTAATTGTTTCGTCGATAATGATGTCCATCAGATGCTAAAGAATGGACCCGGTCCAACTTTTATGCTTTGATGGAATATTTTAAAAATGAAGAATCGATTATTAGATTAAAATCAACAAATATTTATGTGGCAGATTATAGCCAGGGTAAAAAAATGGATGATATGATTTTACTTATTTGATGATAGATTTATAAAATATTTGCAACTTGATGAAAAGTACTTACCATCAATTACCATATTGACACCATTTGTAAGTAAAGTTGAATTTAAAATGCACTAAATAAAGTTTTATTTTATAGGGTTTAACAATGTTCGAATACCTCCATACAAATTCATCAAAAAAACGCTTTTGTTTCACAACATCAAAGACATCATTTTCAGTCACAGTATTAATGAACAAACTATCTTTATTCATTACAAAAATTGAACATCCAACACAACTTTTGATGCGTCATTTATAACTTTAAGAATTACAGCTAAAAAATTATTAAGAGTCAAAATTTCATCGTCAATTAAAATTTTTCTATTTTTTATAGTTTTCGCTTCCCAATTTGCTTCACATTTGTTCGGTCATAACCTGATTTTCAAAATTAAGATGCGTGTAATGAAGAATGAATACAAAGTAATTAAACTAATAATAATAATAATTATCGAGTTAATCTCTTATTTATATATATTAATTATATCCATATATGGATATAATTAGTAAGTGTGAATCACGTGATCCCACGTGACTCATTATGATAATCATCTGTGACACTCCTCCCTCTTTTAAGAATGCTTGGGAAGTTTTTTTGACAATACTCGAGATTTCTAGGAGGAACGTTGATTATTCTTTTGCCTAATGGCTCTAAAGGTCGAAGCCTGTCGGGATGTATCGATTTTTGAACCCCTGGGTTTGCATTTGATTCAATTTTTAAATTTCCATGTTCGTCCGTATTCGTAATTGTCACCCGTTCTTTAAATAAAGGCTCAAAACAAGCCTGGAAAGGATTCTTAATCATTGCTTCGTCTCCCTCACTATAGGCTCTCGTAATGGCATCCCTGTCATAGTAACTCTTGTACGAGTTTTGTGCTTTTAAAATATTTTCTCTGGCTATTTTGTTTGTGCTCGCCAGCTTTTCACGAAGTTTTGACACGTAAACATGCTCCTCTGGAGTATTTGGTATATTTATTCTGTCGATAATATCAGATAAAAGCCTTGGTTTACACCCATATATCAATTCGTAGGGGGAAAACTGAGTCGATTCATGTTTTGTATTCCTAAGACTCATTAGTACCATATTCAATGAGGTGTCCCATTCGTTAATTTTCTCCGTTATCGAGCGCAATTTTTCTTTGAGGCTCCTTACGCAACGCTCGGCAGCTCCATTTCCTTGAGGGTGATAGGCTGTTGTTCGGGATTTCGTGATGCCCAGGTATTGACATATTTGCTTAAATAGTATCGATTCGTACTGAGGGCCCTGATCCGAGTGTATCCCTTCTGGTACTCCAAACCGAGGTATTATCTCGTTGATAAGAATTTTGGCAGTTGTTTCAGCTGTCGCATCTTGAGTTGCATAGGCCTCCGGCCACCTTGAAAACCTGTCAACAAACAGCAATATAAAGCGATTACCCTGCTTTGTTTGAGGTAAGGGTCCAATATAATCTGTATGCCATATCTTCATCGGCTCATAAGGTGGGTTGATAGGTTGTAGAGGTTTTTTGTTTTTTTTTTTGTTGTGGTTTAAACATAGCACATTTTTCACATTTTGAGATGTATTGATCCACACTTTCGTGCAAATTGTGAATATAATATTTTCTCTGTATTAATTCAATAGTTTTGTGCATGCCACTATGTGAACCATCTTTATCATGAATTTTTGATATCAAAGGAATGTGCAAGGATTTGGGAACAACAACTCTGCTTTTCCCATTTCTATTATGAAAAAGTATTCCTTCGGGGGAAAGTATCAAGTGGCTTCTACTTTTCCAGATGTCAAGCCTAATAAGTTCAGCCATGTTGACTTTATCTTTATTTAAGTATTGTTTTATCAACTGTATTTCGAGGTCGTTTTCTTGTTCTTTTTTAATAATGTCGGTTTCAAAGTAAAATACAGAATTAATGGATCTTGATAAAGAATCAGCAACAACATTCTTATTTCCAGCAATATGGTCTATAGAGAAGTCATACTCACTCAAAAAGCTAAGCCACCTTGCTCGTCTGCCGTGTGTGTCCGTGAAGGATGCCAGGTATGTAAGAGGGTTATGGTCGGTTAGAATATTGAATGGTCTACCGAGTAAGAAGTGCGAAAACTTTTTCACACCAAATACTATGGCCAACATCTCGCGATCGATAGCCGAATAGTTTTCCTCTGTTTTAGAAAGCTTGCGGCTTGCAATCCCGATGGTTTGCTCTTCATCATTTTTATATTGAACTAAAGTTGCTCCGATGGCTTTCGCTGAAGCATCCGTTTTGAGTATTATTGGGTAACCCTGTTCAGGAAAAGAAATCAAGGGTAGGTTTAGTAAAATCTCTTTCAGCTGTAAGAATGCTTTCTCATGACTATCATCCCACGAGAACTTGACATTTTTCCGTAAGATATTTGACAAGGGGGATGACAAGTTTGCGAAATTTTTGATGAACTTTTGAAAATAGTTGCAAAATCCTAGAAATGATTGAAGCTGTTTTTTATTTTTGGGACTTTGCCAAGATTTTATACTTTCAAGTTTATCTTCGTCTGGCCCGATAGAGTTTTTAGTAATAACGTGGCCCAAGTAATTAATTTTCTGACAGCCGAATTTCGACTTATCCAAAGAGACTTTTAGCCCAGAATTTTTTAACCTCTCGAGAACCATTGTGAGATGGTGCAGGTGATCTTCCCATGATTTTGAGTGAATTACGATATCGTCTAAGTAGCATTTAACGAATTTGAGATCCCCGAATATTTCTTCCATAATTCTCTGGTAAGCCGCTGGTGCGTTCTTAATACCAAACGGCATAACGGTGAATTCGTACACACCAAATCCAGGCCCCGGAGTAAAAGCGGTTTTGCACATGTCCGTCGGTTTAATTGGAATTTGCCAGTATGCTCTCTTTAGGTCTAGTTTAGTAAAATAAGATGAATCGGCCATTCGAGCTATTGTATGATCGATGTTTGGTAGAGGGAAATTGTCGTTTTCAACACTTTTATTGAGAGATCTATAATCTACGCACAGTCTCTTTGAGCCGTCTTTTTTATTTACTAATAAAATTGGGGACCTGTAACTACTTTTACTTGGTCTTATAATTTTCAATTGAAGCATCTCTTTCAATTGCATTTCCACTTCATTCTCAAAAGTTTGTGGGATAGGGTAACACTTAGCAAAGGTGGGTTTTTTATTGGTTGTATTTATCTCAAAAAAGCTTCCGGTGTACTTGCCTATGTCCCATTCATTCTTTGAAAATACATCTGAGTAAGCATCGAGTATTTTTTTAAGACTATCAAATTCATAAGTTTTAAGGTAGTTTTCCTTTTCTTCTGATTTGATATTAAAACAATTTCTAACTTCAATTTCTACTTTTCCCACACTTGGAAATATTTTTGCGTTAGTAGCAACAAGGAAGTCATTTCCTAGGATTGCATCCATCGAAAGACCTTTTACGACAAGAAATTTCCATGGTATTTTATTTTCTCCGACTAGAAGAGTCGTTTCACCGATAACCTTTAATTCTGACCCATTTGCTGTAAAAAGACAAGTCAAGTAAGAATTATTTAAATTATCATTAGAGACTAATTTATTAGATATTAATGATTTCTCAGCGCCAGTGTCAACAAGTGCTTCAACTTTCCATCCATTGCCGTTATACACAGGGGATGTAATAGCATTAACAGACTTGTGTTTCTTGAATTTACATATCCGGGAAACATGTCCTATTCGACCACAGATTTTGCATGTTGCTTGCCCTCTGCACTCGACAGTTTTGTGTCTTCTCCCACATTTCGCACAAAAATTTTTAGAGTTGTTCTTAAATATTGCATGTGTTGTCTGAATGCGATTGACAGTCAATTCATTGCTCGAGATAAATAACTGAGCCTTTTCGATTAGTTTCGACACAGGAGGGTCATCAATCTTTAGTTCTTCAGCTTTGGAGTTTGGAAAAAGTGCTAAAATTTTGCTTTTCAGCATCTTTTCTTGGCCTAATTCAGTTAGTAATGGGTTATCTCTTAGCAGGCTTCCAATCCTTAAGACAAAAGACTGAACAGTTTCTCCTGGTTTTATTTTAATTTCATCGAAAGCCCTTGTTGGATCCGCAGGAGAAGTAATTTTGGCAAGAATAAGTTTCAGTTCTGATTTAAGTCTATCGTAAACTGATAATTCACCCTCTTGTTTGCAAGCGTTGGTGACTTCTCTGACCGTTCTCAAGTTTGATCTTAGTTCTTCAGGCAAGGCGATTATTAGTTGAGCAGCCTTCTGTTCAGTTGACCAGTTCTTGAGCAAGGCCAGGCAGTCCAGGATATCGAGCTGTTTTTCAATATCTTTAGAGATGTCGATCATAAAATCCATTTTCCGCTGGCACCAATGTAATGAAGAATGAATACAAAGTAATTAAACTAATAATAATAATAATTATCGAGTTAATCTCTTATTTATATATATTAATTATATCCATATATGGATATAATTAGTAAGTGTGAATCACGTGATCCCACGTGACTCATTATGATAATCATCTGTGACAATGCGTAAACCAAACATTATTTAATGGAAAATAAATGCAATAATAAGATTTAAAAAATGTGACAATAATATAATTTAATACAATGATACCTCACCTTACATAACCTACTTGATTCGTTCTAGCAGTAAGTTCTTCATACAAAAATGTCGTTATGCCAAGCATATTTTGTACTAAAATACACTAAAAAAATTTAAAACCTCAGTTTGGAGCAATTTTATTTGCTGATCTTGCTCGATCTCCGGAACATTTGCTAATTACAGCCGATTTCCTAAATATACGGAAAAGTGTACAAAACATACCGACAAGTTTCATAAATGTACGGACATGTTTCTGAATTTTACGGAAAAGTCATTTTTAATAATTTGATCCAAACAAAAAGTCAAATATTACATTTCTAAATTAGGTTATGCTCTTTTCATGAATATCTACATATATTCTTAAAATCCTTTAAATTCTATTGTATTTTCCCATTTTATTCTTACTGGAAGTGCCGTAAAGGTAAAGACGATATCTGCTGTTGTTGGAGGCTTTATTCGTATCGTATGATAATTAGGTTAGCTTTCGAGGCAGAAATAAATTCTTCGATAGGATTAAACTGTGGTTATATGATGGCGGAATTATATAATAATCCTTTTTGGAATCATAGAAGTGTGTAAATTCCCTGGAATCCTGAAATCGAAGATAATCTACCAAAAAGAATAGTGGTCCCCATAATATGGAATTGTTTTGACCTTTTTTCCATAAATTTTAAAATTTGTCCCTATAATATGCACCAATTATTATACAAAGATTTTTTCCGTATATTTCGGAAATCGGCTATAATGACAAACACGCGCGCTTAAGCGAAATAGTGGAATCTGATTTAGTTCAAAATGCGTATCAATGCTCGTAATGCGCAGCGCACATAATCTGTGGAGTACATTATGTGAGGTATCACTTTATACTTCATTTTGGACTTGAAATATGTGCTTTAACCCATTTTAGACAAATATAAGTTTTTGTTTTAAACACTTCATGATAAAACAGATAGACAGTTGGCTGTTTGGCAACATCGACATAATTAAGGCAGTAAAATTTGTTAGAATTTTTGCAGTTAATAGTTTTGAGTTTAATTTTGTCTGAATTTGTACTATTAGGATTACCGATGTCATCTCATTTCAGTTTTTTTATACCGTCAGTATAAGAATAGATGCTCTCTCATATTTTTGATTGACAAGTAAATCTATGAGGATAGATTGGTTCGGATGGAAAAAAAATAAAAATTTTTTTATCTCATTTGAATTATCTTTTTTAATTTTATTCGAGCTTTAATTTTTATCGTTATTTTTCTTTTAGTTTTTTGCATTTTTTTGATCATCAATTATAATTTAATATCAAATCATACATGTATGCCAAAATATAGCGCTTAAGTGAAGCTCAATGACTATAGAAGAAAATTTTAGAAAATTAACTGGCAAGAAGATACTTTTCCACCTAGAATTGTGCATCTCTTATTCCAAGGTTTAAATTAAAAGGCTATTAATCATTTATAAGAAACTTAGATAATTCCTTAAATTTTTGTCATGTAGTTGCCATATTTAATATTTCTAAAACCTCAATTGAATAAATTAATCATATTTTTTTTTTCTATATAATATAATTTGTTGTCTTACAAAGATTTTTGAAGGATAACTTGGAGAAAAATCAAAAATATTTCACATGCGCATTAATAAAATAAAATTAATCATGTTATTGACTCATTATCTTCATCAAAGATTCAAATACAAACTAGAAGATCAAATGAAACAACACACTTAACTTATGTCCAATTAGAAACAAAAAAAATTTAAGTATATCTTGAATTTTATTTTCTAATTGCATGAAGCGATTCTGATGATATAATTTTCTCATAAACTGGTTTTTTTTACCGGTATCATAAATTTACTTTCTGTAAATTTAATTTTTAAGCTAGAAAATTAACTATTTTTTCTATGTGACTTGAAAGAGCAGCGCATTGTGTTTAGTTTCAAATACTATTTTTTTGTCTAATGATTTATTTGTTTGAATGACCTTTTCAACGATCTAAATAAAATTATTATATTTTGTACATAATATTGGTGCATAAAAAATTATTTCTGTCATCTGCGAGTGTTTGCATGATTTTACACGCCCTATGCCAAAAGGAAGCGTGCCCAAACTTTAGTCCTATTCATAATCGTTTAAAAAATCCCGTTTAAGCAATTTTATTGCGATCATTACATATAAACTAATCTTGACAATTTATTTAAATTTGATATTATTTGGGAATTGATAGATCTCATGTGAGTGATAAAATGAATTAATAGATTCAATAAACGCCTAATCATGGAAATATGAAAAGAAATTTGAAAAATCTTTTATCTTTTGAAATCGATTTACTTTTTCGCGTAGACACGCCATAATTAAAAATAATTCGCAGAATAACGCTTACCGGACTTAAAATATGATCGCTATTTACGTCGGTGCGCATAGAAATAACTTCATTTGATCATAATTTTGCGGCTAATCTAGCCATTCATGGTTGTGCCGCCCTCATAATTTTTGTTTAATTAATAATGGAACGAAGGAAATTTATCGGTTTTTTTGTTTTGATTGCTTCCATATACGTTGGTTACAAGAGATCTAATTTAATCACATTCAAAAAAACGTACGACCGAACGAAATACATACTCTGCAGAATATTTTATACTATTTTAAGATTTCTGGCCAGATTCAAAATTATTAATGGCTTGATTAAGAGATTGATAATACCCACATGCAAAAAGTATGGTATCAATTCAGTGAGCGAGTGTTTGGGATATTTAAACATGTATTTCAACCATATTCCAATTATATTTGATTGCTATTATTTGAATGGCTCTAGAATGTGTGAAAATAAGCCTGCATTTAAAAAATGGGATCTAAATACTGATAAAATGATAACCAGGGATGTTTTTACACCACAACCTGAGTGGCCGCTGGTAAAACAGCTTAGTAAACTTAAGAAACCTGAAGCTACATTGAGAATTCTTCAAATTTCCGACATCCATCTTGATCGATTTTACCAAGAAGGTTTCCCACGCATTTGCACGAATGGATTGTGCTGTAGAAATATAAGCAAAGACTCAACCGACAAGTCTTATTTATCTCGAAAATATGGGGAGTATTTTTGTGATGCCCCTGAAACTTTAATTCGAGAAATATTTTCCTACATCAAAAATAATATAGAAGTAAACTTTTCTCAATTAATAGTATGACTACGTGTACTGGACTGGAGACGCTCCTCCACATGACGATTGGATCACAAATCGTCAAGAGAAGGTTTGAAGTTATATTTAAGGTTAGGATTTAACAACTTTAACTGTTTATAATTTAATACATGAATACTTTCCAGAAGCCAAGGTTTTTCCTGTTATTGGTAATCACGAGTCCTACCCCCTAAATATGTATTAACTAATACAATATCAGTTTTTCACATCAAAAAACGGAACATTTATATGCTTCAACTCCACTTTATAAATATATTGCGGAATTGAGCAAACCCTGGTTAGATAAGGAAGCCATTCAGACATTTATAAGGTTTATTTTATAAAATAATCACAGAGGTGGATTTTATCATATGTCTTTAACTGATACCTTATTAGTTGTCGTGCTCAACTCAAATTTTTGTGATATCCATAATTATATGATGCTTATTGAAAACTATGATCCCCACGATCAATTAAATTGGCTCGTAAATGTTTTGAATGAAGCAGAAACTTATCGCAAAAAAGTTTTTAATTTTCTGCCAATTTAGGTTCATCTTTTACTGCATCATGTTTTGGGAGGTGATGATTGTCATGAATCATGGTCGAAAAATCTTAATAAAATACTTTCTCGCTTTAACAATACAGTCGTGGCTCAATTTGTCGGTCATTATCACAACCAGCACTTTAAGGTGATGTATGATCCTGAGAAGCAAGAAAGCCCACAACAGTAAATTGATATGACACAATTAAAGCCCAATTTTCATTGCCCCTTCGATTTCACCGTATCATTCTTATAATCCAGGATTTTCTGTTTTTTCAGTCGATAACTCACCAGATTCTTCTCATGTAAATAATTTCGTTACTCTTAGGTCGTCCTTGATGTAGAGTATCATTACTTAGATCTTGAAGCTTCAAACAAACGTGATTCACCAATATTTATAAAACCGCCATCAATGAAGGTAAATTGTATATTTTTGCATCCAGGAATTTTTCAAACTCAAAGATTTGAGTCCTACTGAATTATCAAAACTCATAATATCATTTATTCATGATGATCAAAAATACGAAAAGTTTCTAATGTCAATATTATTTCTAAATGCAGAATGTTTAATCATCATTCAACTGAGATATATGCCAATCATAAGCGAAAAAAATTAATTTGCAAGTTGCTTACAACAATCCAAAATGATCATCGTCTATGTAAAAAAAACATACCAGATTTTGAATAGTTTTAAATGTTCTAATATTAAATGTCTTTATTCTTGCACCATAAATATTTCATTTGATGCGCACGATCATAGTTTTTTGATTGATTATTTTTAAGAGAAAGCATCTACCATTTTAAAAACTGGATTAATGACCTTATTTTGACCCAAAAACTCAAATTGCTTTTTTTAATGATAAAATAATAAATTTTAGTATTTTCTCAATAAATCACCCAAAATTATTAGAAGCTTGTATTTAGAAAATGAATGCAGATTAGGCTCATTCTTGTGTAATAATCAAGTAAATCTCAGACAACCTAAAATTAACTTGGTTCTTTGTTGGTATTAATAATCACTTAAAATTTTTTATTAAACGTTTTTTGAATATAATAAGTTTTTCCACAAAGATAATGACGCATTAGGTAATGTTAGTACGAATTATGCGTGCACTTTATAATTTGGAAAGCATCAGCCAATGAGTTAAGATGCAGCATATTCGAATTGCTTAAATGTAGTAAATTTGAATCATAATAGACAAAAAATCACCTTATGATTATTATTTCGTACCTTAACACAAAAGAAGATAGAAATAATGTTATTAATATTAAACATGACACGTCATCTTAATTAAGCCTGCTTTAAGGATTTTCATGCACATTTAAACAAGTCTAAATTTATCGAAAAATCTAATGGTTTAGTTCATTAATTTTAATTTCATTGTTAAAAAACTCAAGCTTTAACAGTACGGCGTGATTTTCACAAAAAACAAACTAGACTACTTTAAAAGACATTCGATCGAAAAAAATGAGACTGGTAAATTTTTATTTCAAAACATAATAACTTTGCTTTATAAAAAATCTGGTTGCTAATTAATATAGCAATTAAGTCACGAACTACACTGTTATGTTTTATATCCAAAAAAGCATTTGAAAAATGATTTATCTTTTAATTGTTCCAACTATTAATTGTATATGTAATCAAGTAAAGTATTTCAGAAACCGATTTCCCATATGATGCGTTTATCGTAATCCGACGTGAATAATCGTTTAGGTGATTATTCATCAATATGGAAGACGAATTTTCGTCAGGAAATCCTTTTAGCTACTATATTAACCCGAAACTCTTCGTGATTCCTGCCATATTGATATTTGCATTTGCAGGTAACATTCAAACTTATAAATGTAAGGATTTTTAATTCACCGATTATTGAAATCTCAGACTGTCAAAACCCAAAAAAAAGACAAAAAGTATGAGAAGAAAAAAACCGATAAATCAAAATAATTAACCCAATTATATTTTAGATAATTAATTTAAATTAATCTCGATTTTCTTTTAGTTTACTGTTTAATAACTTAATGCGATTTTACACCTATTTTTATCTATGTAATATACATTTTTGCAGTTTTTGTGCTATTTCATGCAGTTGCGCATTCAAAAAAATAAAATCAAATTAAAAGTCCTTTGTCGTTGATTTTTCGACTTGAATACCGATAAAATCTTCTATTTGTAAAATTTACGCACGCGCACCGTTTATTTTATTCAAAATCAATGTCGATGTCACTAACTGTTGTCTCTTAAACAGACTCTGACAAAAATTACAGTTATAATTTGATGCTGGAAGATTATTTTAAAATTCTAACTATTGTTATAAAAATCTCTTTAAGAATTTTTATATTGATTCTTTGCCCCTTTTAAAATTATTCACTCGAGCTTTATATATAGTAATCGTCAAAATTTTTTTATATTAAACAAAGAATGAAGGCTTTTAAAAGTATTGATATAAATTGAAAAGCAATGTTTATTTGCAAAAGTTTGTTTGAAAACCTATTTAGAAATTCTATCTTTTAAATCCTTTGTGCCACAAATATCTGATCATGCGTTTAATTGATATAGGGATATGCGTATAAATATTTTTAAATTATTAAATAAATATTTAGAATTAATTATATTTTAGATTTAAGTTTTATAAGATGGATTTAATCCTTGTTAATTGAGTTTACATATTCTGTCAATTGTGTGTGTTTTTATCAAATTAATGTCGTAATTCAAGACATGGTGCACATTTTTCAAATTTTGGCTAAAATTTTATAAAATATAATAAATTCAAAATGATCAGTGTAATTTAAAATTAAATCTCATAATTATAAAAATTAGTGTTTATAATTATTTTAAACCCGTAATTGTAATTATATGATTAAGATTTTCGTCCACAAAATTCAGAATATTTTCACAACAAAAAATTTTTAAACTGTAGTAAATTTTTAAACGTTTTGCTTGGATGAATGACGATTTTGCTGTATTTATTACAATTTTTGGCCTAAGATTTGTTTCTTAAATTCCACATCATCTAATTATTATCAAATTAGATCCTTGTTTGAATTCTACAAATAAATGTGATCTAAGTCAGTTATTTTTTATTTTTTTTATTTTGTACTAAAATTTCTCTCATTTTATCTGAATTTTATCTTAAATTCATTTTTGCTGTTTTCAAAAAAATTTTATGCAGTTCGAGCTGAACGTTTTTCAGATTTATTAAAATAAAAGGCTACAATTTGAAATATAACTCCTATAAAAAAAATTTTATAGCTCTTTTTATTCATTTTACTAAACGATAAGAGGCGATATTGTAACTTCTAAAAAAGAGTATATTCCATGTAGCTCAACAACAGCAAATTTCGCATTTTTGGTGTAATTATAAAAATTTAGTTATACCTCTTTCAATAACGTCTATACTTTACAAATAACCTGGATAATGCATGCTGTCTAACAATCGTAAAAGGGTAGAACAATATTTCGTAGTCGGAGATAAGATATTTGTAGGTTAAGATAATAGAATAAACAAAAATTATTGATTATATTTAAAACAAAGATTGTTTTTAACAAGCCTATACGATAATTACGCGCCGAGCTGTATTTAGAACCGGTGATGCTAAATTTTTCTTATGTGTATGCAGGTTTCCATTTGACTTTCTAAAAAATTCAAATCGGACCGGTTAATGTTTACTTGAAAAATTTTTATTCTATTTAATTATCTGGAAGAATTATTCCTATGGCTTTTGCAGGTAATTGTGCATTTCGTTAATGCGAAAACACTTAACAGAACTTTTTTAGTTAGTTAAAATTTTTTGGGTTTAAGTTGTATTAAGATGGAATGGATTTTGAAGTTTCTATAACTTTTTACTAAATTTTTAAGAAATTTTCTCTGCTGAGATATGTAAGATAATTTTCGTGAAATTTTAAGGCAGTGAAATATTTGGTTGAAGCCGGATTAGTTTTCATCTTCTCCTTAGAGTAATGCCTATACCTAATAATAGTCAGGGCTGTTAGTCTGCCAAATTTTTGTTCTAAAGTTTTGCCAGAAGTGCTGTCTTGCATTTTTGAGGAAAATTTTTGCCAAAAAAATTGGGTTAGTGGTGTAACACCTCACTGTGATATAATTTAGTTTCTTGTAGCTCAAGCTTTTGTTTCCGAATTTCAAAGATGAATTTTTTGCAAAGATCGGATTTTATGTTTTTTGCTACCCCAAAAGAAAAGATCAAATTTTTAATAAATTATCGTATTATTTTTGGACAGCGGCCAATCGCTATTTCACTCTCTACAAATTGAATAAGCAGTAAATAGGGGAATTCAGTAATTTGTAAATTTTTAGCCCATTAATTAGTGATTAGTTGATATAAAAACATAAAACCACTCGATATTCTATCTTTCTTTTTAACAGACTAAAAATTTGCATCTAAGAATTGTGTCCATACGTTTGCATTATTATATACTTACATTATTAAGATACAAGATAAATTGACAAGATTGAAATCTAAGTTTTATTTTTGATCGTGTTCTTCCTACCAACGTAGCAGGCATCAAGCTTATTTCTATAAGAGTTCTGACCTAGAATTTATTGCCAAATATTTAATCAAAAATTTATAGGAGAGATTGTTCAGGTTTGTTTGTAGATATGTTTTATCACTTCGTTTTGTAAAAGGCATTAAAATACGAAGTCCTCCGCATTATTTGGATCACTTTCTCAATATTTGGCAAGAATTTCCTTTAAATATATCACCTATATTTGTTTTATTTTATCGCAGATTAAAATAATATTTGTAAACGGCAGAAACGTTAAATTGTTCATATATTTCTTGACAAATTATTTCTTCTACTCGGCACAATTCATTAAGATTGTTAAAACTGGCTTTTTGCTTTTATATCACTGATTCTTTACAAAATGTGTGAAAAATATCTTCTTGAGATAAAATCATAATGTGTGGCGGTAAGCCAGCGCACTGATTTCTCATTATAGATGAATTAGTGGTGTATAAGCAAACCCATTAATTAAAAATAATTAAGTAGCTTGTTTTAATTTTTCCTAGGCGGCAGTTGCAACACATTTCCTTTTAATCTGAATATAAAGATATTGAATGATCTTTCTTTGGTAAAATTACTAAGCTTTGATGCAATTTCTACTCTCAAATCCTTAATCACATAGAAACAACTTGTAGTATTTGTGATAGTTTCCAACATGAAATTATTATTTCCCTTTAACAATCATTCATTTGGCTAATGAGTAAAAATATCTGCAGCTTTTAAAATATTGCTTTAATCTCCACGTGTCGTATTTGACTACGTCACAACTTCGGACAAGGATAAATTAGAGGAGGCAAGAAGAGTTTATAACACGACGATGAAAAATGTTGTTTATCTTACCGATATGATTGTTTCACCATAAACTACTATTCTTTATATCGAATACCAACTACCGTTTAAACGTACTTATTAAAGCAGTATTAAGTTTGTATATTATGTTGTGGTGCATAATAAACTACAATACATTTTTGTAAATATATAAATTAGTTACGGCAAATAATTATCAAATCTATATTCGAAAGAATTGTTGATAAATTTTTGCCATAATGATGTAATTTATAAAATCCTTTAATAGTTTCCTGTCATTATTTGCAAAAGATCCAATTATAGAGTTTATAATAAAATTTAAAAAAAATAGATTAAAAATCTGTCATACGGGTAAATCTATCCAGAAATATTATATGCTTCTTCTAAAAAAATCAATCAATTCAAAAAGACGTTGAGGCTTAAGTAAAATTATTCGAATTGATCGTACAAGAACGGTTTGATTTGTCGACAGTTTTAATTATATATGTTAGCATCGGCTTTATTGCCTTGCAACGATGGATTTTCGTTGATAGATAATAAAGATAATCGTACCAATAAAGAATAACCGTTTGCCCCGTTATCTTAATTACCTGGCAACAATAGATATAAATAGAGATGATTTAACCGGTAGATTTATTATTCTTCTTTTAGTTTATCTAACAATTTTAGCTTTCATTCGATGCAATTCGAACTTGTGATTGTAGAAAAGTACAATAAACGAATCGAATCTGCTCATAACTAATAATTTTTCTTTATTTCCATTCTTTTTAGGAATTTTTATATTAAATTAAAACAAGTACAGTGATACCTCGCAAAACGTACTTAATTCGTTTTAGGAGTAAGTACTTCATGCGAAACGAACGTTATGCGAAGCATGCTTTGTACTTAAATACAATAAAAAAAAATAAATGTGTATGTCGATAAATAAAATAAAAACCTCGGATTTGAGCAATTTTGTGTGTTGATATCGTTCGATCTCAAAAATAAATCGTATTTCACAACAAATAAGCGCGAATAAGCGAAATAGTTGAATCTGATTAAGTTCGTTGTGCGAAGCAAGGTTCCTAAATCGATTAATCAATAAGCACAATAAAAAGCACGTTATGCGAGGTATCACTGTATGTTTAAAATAATATATCTTTAAAAAATTTTGTTCGTTTAAGCATTAGTTGCTTATTTATAAAGACTATTTATGGCTTTTAATTATAAATTTACACTAAAAATATATGAAGATAATACTTTTAGATCTTGTAAAAACAGTTTAGCAATAAAAAAATGGAATCATTATTCCGTATTAAATGCTGAAAAGTAAAAGAATATGGTCTCATAAATATTTTTGAATTTTTCTTCTATCTTCTCAAAAGCTGACAACATAAAAATAAGTTTGGCCTCCCTAACGTTAACATGTTGGTAATTTAGCATAAAAATGTAACAAATTTATTCGATTAAATTTCACCAATCCAGTAAATTTATTGTATTTAATTTTGTATAATCAGGCAATTAAGCAAGTTGAATGAAAAAATTTACGGCAAAATCGCTCGAAAATATTGATTTTGGCTACTCCTCAAAAATTTTATAAATAATTACGGTCAAAAAAATTTCGTGATTATAATACGCTTTTTGCTTTTATCAATCTAAGATCCACAAATTAGTTAAAAAAATCAAATATTTAACATAAAAATATATGTGAAATCATGCTGTTTGAGTTTACTTTATTTTTATAATTTTTTGAAATTATCATAGATTTAGGAAGACGCAAAAGCGTAATTGTAATGAATGATCACCACGCTTTAAAAGATTATTATTTTCGCCATTATTCAAATGATCCCTCAAAAAATAATCCATAGAAAAATATAAGTTCTATATACAGATATATTAATAAAAAAGCACACATTTGGCCATCTCATTCTGTTAAGAGTTAATGATACATTCAAACTCTTATATTCTTTAACAGATCGAAATAACATTCGTTCGAGAAAAATTACTCCGTACAAAACCTTTTAAAATTTTATTTTATGAATAAATATGATGTGCTCAGTTTATAATCGTTAACCATTGCAGATAAAAAGGATTAAAAGTGATTTTTTGCTGATATGTGTAAAATTTGCGTTTATTGTCGATATTTAACGTTATTTTTCCACAATTTATATAAAGTAGGCCAACAAGTTAGTACATCAATTAATAAGTTAACTCTTATGATCTAAATTAAAAAATGGCGAAAAACAGTTTTAAAAAATGAGAGTAATGTGCATTTTATATTCTAAAAAACTGCAAAGATAATTATATTTATTATCCTCGGGAGCATTTACACTAATTAAGTAACATTTTGTTATTATAAAACTTAATACGACTGTTAAATTTATTCTGAAAAGATATTGAATATCTTTAAGACAGAATTTATACAATAAATCGACCTTTTTATAGGTTATTCATTTTTATCCCAAAAAATATAATAAGATAAAATTTACTCAAAATTAGAGCTTGCGGACGGGAAAATAAACAAAATTTCATTTAATCAAACTATAAGATTTCATCACTTCTTTTAATTCAGCCATCTTTCAATTTTCAAGCTATTAATTATATATTTTAAAAAATGTATGAAAATTATGCTGTAATATTCAAGATGAATGCGAAAATAATGCCTTATAGCAATAAACAGACGTGGTTTTAAATAAAATTTGCATCAAAACCCCCAAATACGTCATTTAATGTCTTAAAAAGATAAAAATTTTTTCATTTATGTGAAAAAATAATAGCTAGCAATTTTAAGTTAATATGATTGTTTGCATTCGATGACATCGGGCATTTAATTATTTTTATACTTTGATTCAAGGATTACTGAAAATTAGTTTGTCAAGTTTTCTCTGACAGCTGTAGTAATATTTTTACCGATGTGCAAAAAGACGGCATTTCTATCGGAGAGAAAGGCTATAATAAATATTTATCCCAAAAGATTTTGGATATATAATAATTGAATCTTTCTCTTGGTTCAAATTTCCGGCACGAGACATTAGAGAACAGAGAAGGTTTTCTTGATTGTAAGCTAAAATATAGTTGTGGTTTATAAATTATAGTCTAGTAGTCAGTTTTAGGGACCGTTTATGGTGTCGCGTGTTTTAAGAGATAACATAATCCCATTAAGCACAAATCAACGAGATGCTTTGAGACACCATACTTGATTTATTGAAAAAAATGTGATGATCAATTTTTAGCTGTAATATTATTCATCGTAAAATGTATTTTAAACATTGCAGAAGAATATAAGGGAAAAAATTTTTTTTATATCTGTCCTTTAAATAATTTTTATTTTCTACTACTCATGTATGATCTAATCAATAAGGTGAATCTCATAATCAATCCTCATCTGCTTTATTTATAAGAAATTATTTTATGTGATGAACCTAAATTATTTGCCTGACTTTATGATATATTTGATATTTCTAACTAACTGTTAAGAGAAAAATTCCGGTCAAAAACTAGTGTCTGAACTATACTCCAATACTTTCGTTCAGATAATCCTTTTCCATGAAATATATACGGGGATCAGACACGAATTTAGGACACAAAGACTCAATTCTTGATAATAATAAGTTAAATTGTTTAATTTGTGGCTTTTTTTATGCTATAAAAACTTTTTTAGAAGATTGTGGAAAAATAATGACAAATTTCTGTTCCCATAGTCCAATAATAAAAAATATATAATAATATTTGTTACAAAATTCTAAAAAGAATTTTTTCATAGCTGAATTTGCTCCGAAATTTGAACTCTTAATAGTTCTGCTTCGGGTTGTACAAAATTTTTATTTAAAATTTTACAGGATTTTGCGTTATTCAGAAATCTTCTCTAATACAAGAAAAATGTAATTTTTATAATTTACGAGTATTTCCTGAAATTTTTTTCAGTTGCGAAATCAATCTCGACCATGTAAGAATGTACACAAATCACTTTTTCGGTAGTTGAAATCGCGGATCAAAAAGTTTAATGAAATTTAATTTATCATATTGAAAATATTACAAACATATCTGATTTGTGTTATTTATATTTTCAGCATTTTTAGTTTTATGCATGATTTAAAGGCTGCGATAAGACATCACAACAAATTTCGATTACCGTAGCTTTGGAGAATCTTTTAATTATTTATATTTTTAAACTAAAGAAAGTTATTTAAGTTTTATTGCATACTATAGCATGTCAAGGATACCCTTCGCCATAGATTCGTGATTTTGCTTCACCTATTACATAAGTTCATATTTTATTGTTTTATCGATTAAAAATAATAAAAATTTCAAATAAAGTTTCCTAAAATATCATAAATTATTAATACCTAGATAAAAAAATATTTACTGATTTTTTTTTCGTAAGATGGCAGCAAAAAGACTTGGCGGATTTAGAAAAAAGCCCCAAATATATAATCATCGGCTCTAATAAAAGGCTAAAAATATTTAAACAAACCTTAAATATAACATTAAGTTATCTGATCCCAGCGTCGCTCTTAATTAAATATTCGCTACTTAAACAAGTAATTATACGAAAGGGTATAGAAAAATACAAGGTTAATGGTCCCAACCAGGTCTATTTTTAATTAGTCATACAATCATATTATTTTTTGTGGTGATAGTCAGCAAAACTGATTAATTGCTAGATTATTAGTGGTTCATAAAATGACTGTCTATCTATTTTAGCGCGATTAAAAAAACAAGTGTTGATCAAATAATTTTTTTCGTGAACAGATTTGAAGCTTAAATTAAAAAAACACTTGATTTAATAGCTCAACCATGTAATTATTTAGTAAATACCAAAAAAAAGGATATTCATTGGTTAAGAACATTAATGAATCAATAAAAATCATAAAAATTGATGCTCCATGCAATATAGCCTCAGCCCTACTAATAAGTTAAGATGCACGAATAAGAAAAACATATATTAAGCAGTTTTAATTCATGAAAATGGCGGATATTTTTGAATTATTCTGATTTTTTAATTTTTAATATAAGATTTAAAAGTAATAATTACTTTGATCATTAAAAAAACTTAGTAAACATAATAATTTTAAATCTTTAATCACATATCAAAAATTAAAAAAAATTAGGATTTACCAGTTTATCATGATCGAAATCAAGTTATCCATGGAAGCATACTTCAAACAAGATTATTTATTTTAAATAAATTATTTGCTATTTATTTTAATGAAATTCAATGATCGAATATTTTTAGGCTGAAAATAAAAAAAATTTCTCATTTTAACAGTATTAATTAATCAATAACAACATGCTTAGATGACCAAATATTACCGTCACTTAGATTTTACCAATATTTTAATCTTGAAGTTTGGTTAATATTTTGATCTCTAATTAAAAATATATTTATTGCCACTTTTTTTTTTATTTATCCTGTCTTTTATTGTCATATTCAATAACAAGAACTACTCGTACATGATGAAACAAACAAAAAGAATGGTGTAATTACATAAGTTTTTCTTTTAGATATTATGGATTTAAGGGATCAATAAAGGTATCAGTAAAATCAGTGATAAATAAGTTTTATGATATAGTTGTTAAAACAAAGCTTCACACAATTATATCAGGATCAAGAAACTATAGTAAATGGCAAGCACTGCTTCTCCTAAAACACCAATGACTGGTTATAATGATTTTATCATTTTAGATTCCAACATGGAATCTAGTTATTGTAACGCTGTAGAAATAGACAAATTGAACAAAATGAACAATAACAATGATGGACTCATTACTTTAGAAATGCCAAGTAAAATTTTTTTCAAAATTTAAGATATTTCAAGTCCATTTTTACCCTCTCTGTTATTCCCTATGTTGATGCTTCTATGTCCGACTATTATTGGAATAGGATGTGATGTTCACATTCCATACAATGTTATTTATCACATTTTAACAAATTGGTCCGACGAAATGTTGAACATTATCAAATGCATGGCCTGGCTAGCGGCAGGAAGTTTTGGATATATTTCTGCCGCTTTTTTGGCAAATAAATACGGACGGTATGCATTTTTTTATTTATTAAGCCGAAAGATGTCAATATTTTACGTTTCATTATCAATGGCAGGATTTTTAGCTGCTTTCATTTCTGGATTTTCTCATGTTACGATGCTTGTGATTGGCCGAATTTTATATTTATGCGGTGTTGGTATGTTTGAATGTGACAATTTAAGGAGGAATGAGTATATCAGTTATTTTATTGATGCTGGAGTCTCTTCCACCAAAAATTGAATCTTTTCATAAGCCATTAATTTTTATGTCATACAAATTCGGGATATTGCTCCGAGAAACTATTTACTTTGTGCTTTATAGGCCACAATTAATCGATGATATGGAAACAAAGAAGTATTTGGTGTACATAGTGCCCTTTATTTTGGCATTTATATTATTAATTGTATTAATTATTCATACAGAATCTCCAAAATACTTTTTCTTCGTGACTAAAGATAAAGAAAAAACCAATGAAAGTAGAAATTAATTAGTATTATTATCAGTTCTTGTTACGATTCGAGGAAAATTAAAAAATTCATCTGAAATCGCATCGATCAAGGTAAAATTATTAATTTTATGAGAAAACTAGCCTAGATCTCGTGAATGAAGCAGAAATAAATATACCAAAATTATTTAAAAACTTTGATATAGTTCTGACTATTCTACATACGATTATATTGTCAATCGGCATACACATGTGCAGCCTCCATTTCGTAAAATTTTTGTTATTAACAGCTAATATTTTTACCTGGCGAAAAATTGGTAGATCTACACATGTCTCGAATTATTCCCTCTTCTTTGGTTTTTAGTTTATTTTCTTTCATCGGAACAATGTTATTCGTAAATAAACTCCATTATATTAGTCACCAATGGTGATATATTTTCAAAGATCCTTACTTATCCTATGTGGAACCTTTTCTCATCTATTTTGCGCAGTAATTCTAATGGCTGTTGAGTATATGAATTTAAAAGTATATTTTTAACATATATTTTAGGATCCTGGACTGATAGTCGCTATCTTCTGCGCTTTAACTATACTTTTAGAGATTGGGCCAGGTTTATTAAATAATATAAGCGTAGGAAATCTATTATTTATTTTGCCCTATGAAATGTATCCCATTAATGTAATTTCTATTATTTATGGAATTTGCATGACGATTTCCTTCCTTGTATTAGGAATTATAAATTGTTCATTATATTTTGTTCCAGTAACTATTTTTTTATCACATAGATTCAATATAAAATACACATATTCAAGTATTTGCTTATAGCTCAGGTGGTAATTTTTGGAATATCTTTTATCCCAGTCATGCTTAAATCCAAAAAATGGGAGAAATACGAAAACATAAAAAAATCTATATAAAATCATATAATTCTTAGAAATGCTTAGAATTATAAATATATTTGATGCTAGTTTATCTTGTATTTTATGTCGGGATTTCTTCAAATATTAAATTGATCAAATAACTTTTTAGGTCAATTTTTGATCATTTTAAATTTAAAAATATTAAAATATAATTTAAATTATTCACTTACAAAGCACAATCTAATGATCTTCACCTAATTTAAACGTCAATGCCCTCAACTTGTAATTAGCTTTGATTAAATTTTTTTTGGGTAATTAGCTGTAAGTTCGGTTGATTGACTTTTTAAAATCCATTTTTCATTCAAAGTTTAAATAAAATTATATTTTTTATAAATTTACATATTGTGAATAATTTTACGAAGATGTTGTCGACGATAATAATATTCGTGTCAAATATCTCCTACAGCAAAAAATTAATTTTTCAGCAATAACACAAATATTATCTTGACCCACTGACAAAAAATTTTTTTGTTTTTTTTCCGAATAATAAAAATCGTGCGCAGAAAAACTTGTTTCTTCTCCTGATTTTGCGAATTACTTGGGATCAAATTTCCTAAAATTACATATTCAAGTCCTATAGTAATAATAAATTAAATAACAGTGGTAAAAAAAGTTTAAAAACCATTTATTGGTGAAAAAATGTTCGTCATCCATTTAAATAAAAGCCTGCTTGGACTTTTTAATATAGTTTAGCTGACATTCATCTAATCTCTTTCTACCAGACATCTAAGGTTTTATTGCAAAAAATGAATTTAAGGTTATGGGTTGTGACGATGAACTTATAAATTCACGTTCCTCATTTTTTTTATGTGATAATTGAATTCTGGCAGCTGAATTGATTCGAAACTTTATTAAATTTAAATTATAAATAATTCGGATAGATTATTACAATTTAATGCTGAATACGGTCAAAAATTTTTTATTCGCTTTTCATGGAAATTTTATCCCTAGAAATTCCTTGCAATTCGAAATACCGATTATTTTACATAAAATGATCGTATTGAACCTGAATCTGACAGCGAAAATGATGAGGCATTTAAAATTTAATACTTTCATGATTAAACATAAGATCAAACATGATTATATAATTTATTTTTTTAAGAATTTTTTGATGTGATCGGTGAAACAATGGTAATATTTGCGTAACCTATTTATAAAATTCCGAGCATATTAGCTTTTTAGAAAAACAATAAGTATGTTATTGTTTAAGAATTTAAAATGAGTTATCATATGACGAATAACACCTAGGAATCGTTACATCCTCTAATAAAAACATGTTAGAGAATATATTTAAAATGATTTTATTATTTAATAGCCATGAAAAAATTGAATTAGTTTTGTCTTCTTAAATTAAAAATAGTATCTGAAACCATATAAATATCTGATATATCCTAAATTCTTTCAAGTACAAGTCTTTAAGGATGACAAATGATAAAATTGCTGAATTTAAGGCATGAAATCATGATAGAGCAGCCATAAATTCCCTCTTAAACATAAAGACGAGGAGGACAGATAAAATAGAAAAAACTCTAATAAGTCTTCGAAAATTAATAAAAAAGTAATAAAGTCTTAAAAACCGTTTTATAAGAAAACTACAGATTTTTTCAATTTCATGCGTCTTATTTATTTTAATAGACTTTATATGCGGTAATGAATTAGAATGCGTCTTAATAAAATTTATATTGAATTATGACTTGTTAAAATTTGCAAGATTAATTCCTTTTCTATTTAAAATAATATAAATACACTTTAAAACGCGCTTAAATTAATTTTTTAATATTTTTTTGTGTCAAAAAAACTATTGGTACAAAAATATTTGACATTTCAATTCGTGTTACAATGTTAATGATCTTATTAAAAATAATAGGGTGTCATGTTTTAAAGTATTTTGACAGTAAATAATGATCGTGTTCTTCAAATCGAGTAGAAAAAAATTATTTTTGATTGAAAACATAAAAACTAACATTATCAGATTATTATAAATTTTAAGATTTTAAAAATAAATATGAGATATTTGTAGACATAAATAAGCCTTTCAAGTCCAATAAATAATTTATAACAAAATTTCTCAGTCAATTCAAACCAAACAAATTTTATTTTTTATGTGCCGCATGTGAGAAAAGGTTGTGGAAAACTGCTTTTTCATGGTTTTTTTCGTGTTTTTGATGATAAAAAATAGCTTTTGCTTAAATATAAAGCCTTTGAATAAATTATTTATGTCATTGAGTGTAAATTTAAATGATCAAAGTTATATTTAGAAGTATACACGATCGATTAAACCATTAGATAAGAAATAATTAATTTTTTATTGTTGTGTCTTTATATTATGTGCTAATAATTTAGATTTATGACTTTTATGGCATTTGAAATTGCTAATTTTGATAAAAAAAAGTATTTTAAAATATAACTGTTTCAAAAATATATCGATAGGTTAGCATGTGCATCATATTTTTTACTGGTCAATTAACATGCACAGATTTAATAGAACACGGCCCTAACTAGATATATTTTGATGAAAACAATTATGGGTATCAACCTTGTCTGATAAGACGTGTTCTGCGTACGCGAGGAAAAAATATTGCAGAATAATATAAATTCAGCTTATTTATGTCCATAAAGCTTTAAAATCACTTCTTATTGAACAAGGAATGATAATTACAGATACGCGAATCAGCAAACAAGGGCTACCTTTCAGAAATCGTTTTGTGCGGAACAAAATAAAGGATTCTTAATAATAAGGCGAAAAAGGAAAATTTTACTGGCTAAAGCTTCTCTTCTTATGAATGAATGAGAAGACATTTTGGGGTAAGACATCCTTAAATGGAAATCGTGCAAAACATATTTATCACAAAGACGAACGGATTTCATATCTACGTGAATTCAAGAAAATGATCAAATTCAAAGCTAACGCCAGAAAAATTACCTCAAATAATATTTTACTGGCGTTCTCAGAGGCCTTTTTACGATTCAATTGAATCATAAGCTCTGCGTAAATTAAATATCTTTGATTTTCATTTTTTCTTAGGATGGTTTGCCAAATTTCAAAATAGCATCATCATTATCAATGTCGTTTAGGTAACGGTTTTGGTAGAGGACCTAATAACGAGACTTTTCAAACGGTTGTTTAAATTGATGAGTGTTTTCTTAGAGGTCGAATGCTATGCAATCGTGGCAGATTTTTAATGGGAGATGGCAATATTACACAGCAAAAAAATCAGGAATGGAATGAAATAAACTAGATCCTGAGTAGTAATATGAATAGAAAAATGAATTATGGTAAAATAATTGTAGGACATTAGGTTTTAGAAACGATTAAATGCCACAGAAATACATATAATTTATACGAGAATCGGGAATTTCAGCTTTTATAGTCAAAAATAGAAAAAAAAAGACGCTCTTTCTACTGATTATAGCCAATATCGAACCTGAATAAATGGTCTTGAGTGATTTATTGATATCATATAATACTTTAGGTCTAGGCGGCGATGACCTTCACCACGAAAGCGTAAACCATGGCAAAAGTTTGCTCTAGGATGATCAGTGCCATACCCAGGACATTAAAAGAGAATAACTTAGCCCAAGCTTAAAATACTCAAAAATATTCCAGGAAAGTCACCAGAACTTCTTCAGTCACATTGAAGAATATAACTGGTTTAGTTGGCAGTCAAAACGAATTTGGGAAGTTTTTTTTAATAATTTCTGAGGGTTCTAAACAGAAACCCATTCTCTGGTGATTAATGTATTTTTATTTCCTTATTTATTACACATTTCATATTTATTTTAAAATTAGTTTAATAATATTTTATGAAAACATTGGTATCGCTTCCAGGTATTGCGATTATTAGTTCGCATCAAAGCAAAAGAGCTTAGTTTCAAATTTAATTTAAATTATAAGGATTATTAAAATTATTTTATATATATTTAGTCTATAACTATGTCCTGTCTTTCTAAGCAGTAATTAAAATAGCTTTCGACTGAGTAATGTAATAGGAAAGATCTTAAGGAGATATTTTTCCACGTGTATTCCCCATTAGAGCTAGAAAATCTTTACTTCCCAGCATTCTAAGACCCCTTCTAAATCAGATTTTTAGTTTTGAAAAAGCTTCCTTTCGCGGATTCATGAAAAAACTATATCTTGGTAGATGCACTATTTTTAAGGAAAACTTGTCCATAAATTCATCCTGAATGCAATGAAACATGGCGTTTTCTATGACCAAAGTATAGGAATTTTCTGCGCCGATTATGGAAACGAGATTCATAAGAAGGCCTTAAAAAACTTCTCGATTCACTTCTCTTCCGACAAACACCTCAGAAAAGCAATATTGTAGGCAATAATCGCCAATATCATCGTAACTTTATTTACTTGTGAGTTTGAAATGATAGGATTTAGAATTTTCCTATCTCTAGGCCTTGCGTGTGCTTTAATAATATGTAAATTTAATGGATTTTGGTCGAAATACATGATGTTGGTGTACCGATTACTAACTGACCTAGATTGGTAATCAGTTCACATATTGCAACCTTTCTTTTTTAACTTCCCTACGGTTTCGTTTTGATGGAAAATTCTGCATTATTTTCAAAAATAGTCTATCTCTACCTGTTATTTTCAGACTGTCGAAGAATGAACGTTTATGAGTGGATACCGAAACATGTCGAGTAACGTATAAAGATTGGTATCATTTATTAAGCTACTAAAAATTGATTAAATTTCGGAAGTGAGTTTTTTTTCGTTTCTTCCCCTTTTCTGTAAAGTCGGCGATCCAATGTCTTCATAAATTTTTTCAATTTTTCCAATGGTTGACTCATTAATCTCAAGGACTCGATAAAATTTCCTTTTTTGCAATCCCTTGCTAAGAACTTTCTTAATGACCAATTTTTTTAGGTCTTCGTTATTTTTTTGTTGAATCATGAAAGGTTTAACCGCCCGCAAGATGAGTACAAATTATCAAAAAACCCGGTTATAAAAAATTTTATTGTCTGATATAAATATTTTGAAGGGTTCTAATGTCATTTTTATGGAGTAAAAAATTTAGGGTATCAATTAATTTAGTACCTAATTAAATGAATTCAGTACTTAATTTACCTCGCCGCAAACAAACAAAAAAGTAATGAATTTAGTACCTAATTTATGGAATTTTGTTAATAATTATTAATCTAAATTAATTGGTTAAATTTATCGAATTTAACTTTTAATTATTTAATTGTAGGAATTTTAACATTTAAAATACAAAATTGATGAAAAAATACATGGCAGTTTCTTAAGAAATCATTTTGTTTTTGAGTGCATGTGTTCTAGATCTTCTTCTTCCGCATATTTTTTCCAAAAAAATTTAAATATCATTATTTGAGAATTATGTCGACAATTATCTCTTTTCATACCATCAGAAACATATCAATACCATTTTTTGATCAACTACAGAAACCATGTAAAGTCAACAAATGACTGGTTTGAAACATGTCCTATGGATTTTGAAATATAGTTTTATAGTGGAAACCACATTATCAGCGATTAAATTACTCTGCCGATAATAAAAAGGATCATAACTTTTATTGTTTCCTGATGTAAAAGCCAGATATCGATGCTATTAAAATTATTAATTTTCGTCGGCAAAAATAGGTATCGATAAATAGCATAAATTTACAAGCTTATATATTTTTCCAACAATCGGAATTAAACTTTTATTTTGTTACGTTCTATTTTTAATTGAACAATGATTTTGAACTTAATAGGCTGGTTCTTCGTTCCTATCTCTTTTCTTAAAAAGTTGATCAGTTAATATAATCCACATTAGGGTAAACTTACAAAATATAAAAAACTTGTAATGATACACAATTAATAAATAATGCAATAATTATAAGCTAAAAAATCGATATTAATTGAAGGAAAGTGATAAATTTTAATTAAAAAAATTAATTTTTAGCCATTTTAAATTAGGTACTAAATTCATTGATTTTTCATTTACTTTGCGGCTTAATAAAATTAGGTACTAGATTCATTTAATTAGGTACTGAATTCAAATTAACTGAAAAATTTATTACGATGTCTCAGACATAAGTGTGGGGCCCAATCCCCACCGGAGGCGGCGGGAGAAAGAAAAAAGAATAAAAATGAACTACGGTAAAGATTCAACAGAATAAAATGTAGAGAAATCGACTGATGAAAATAAATTTAAATATGTTAATTTTAATTCAAAATCACTTTTCAACAATCACATTAAATACGGAAATTTCCCCCGAGGGTACCTCAATGGGGTGATAGTATAAAGGAAAGTGTTTAATTAAGAATAAAAAATTATAAAAAGTGGCCATAATTTTATCGCGCAAGCGTAAATCTTGTGGAATTATAAAGCCACACCCAATTTATTCACATAATTTTTTTTTACTTTTCTCGATTAAACATTGAGTAATACCTTCAATCCTCAATGGAGCACAAAGATTGTCGGTTGGCAGATGAACTATGGAAATATGCATGAAAATTTAAAATGTCAGATCAGAAGAGGTGATATTGAATAATAAGAAGATTCAGTTATTCCTTTATTTTTTTATGGATTAATATTGTATAACTTGCGTCAGTAATGATTTAACAATCGGGTGTTAAAATCATACAAGTGGATTTTTATTACACATGCTATTTTATTATTATTATTTTAAATTTGAAATTTTAATGGAAATATTTTTAATTAAAATATCGGTATTTGTTTTAGTCAATTTCGATTAGACATTTTTTAATTAAGCATTTAAATTAATGAAATTAAACTTCTGCCTTTATTTCTTTCAAATATAAATTAAAAAAGAAAAATTTATGCCATTCGCTAATCATTATTTTGTATTCCCAAATGAAAACTGATGTTATTCAAAATTGTTTAACAATAATCCATGATTAAATTCAAATATATTACTAATTAAAATAAAATTATTAGCATTTAGTTAATTATAGTTGTTGCGCTGGCATAATTTTGTAATTATATTGTATCTTAATCGTTAAAGCTTACACACCTTAAAAGATTATAATGACATAATTAGGGATTTTATTTGTTTACATAGAATGCCGTTTTACAATTCGATTGATGGTATCTCTATCAACTCCGTTATTTTCAAAGATGGCCAGGTATACACTTGTTTATGTTTATATACTTATAAATTATAATTATTCATCATTAATAGACATTATTCTTATCTGTCTACCTTTTAATCTTGCTTGGCTATCATTTGTTTTTTTTGAACCTTAAAGCAGATATGTTTTGATCATTTCTCCGTTATCAAATTTTTAAGAGATTTTTATAACCATAAATTTTTTTAAATTTTTATAACATGAACATTAACTAATCCACCTGAACAGCTTTACTCAACATTCATTTTTTTACTAAATTTTCGGCTTTCTTTGTCGTTACGAAAATGAAGCTCAAAATCCTTTTTTGCTTACTTTTTATTCTGGTTTGAACATTTTAAGAGATAAATCCTCTGTTTTATTTCCTCTTTTTTAGTTTTCTTCTGAGTTTGAAGATGGTTTAAGTGGTTAATTCTTATAATACTGATCAATATAGTAATTTGGTAGAGAATATCGCAATAAAGTTTAAAATTATTTGTGTAAATTATGTCCTTGAAAACTTTAAAATTTATACTGGCCTTAAATCTCTGAATTATAAAAATATGTTAGGATTATCGAGTTGTATGTAGCTTGTAAGAAGTTAGTAAAAAAGTAAAAATTTAACAATATCATTGATCTACAAGACATCAATGTTGCTACAATTAACATCAATGATGATTCTAACACCCTTAATTTCATGACCAAATTGTGTGGTAAAAATCAAAACATAAAATTTAATAAATTTTTCCTTAAGGAAGCTCATTTAATGTGAGTTGTTAAAAAGCTGTGAAACCGAAGCGTTAAATATTATTCTGAATGCTTCTTTTAAATAGTTTATAGCTTGGGATTCGCATTAAATCAAGAAAACTTAACTTACTAATCGAGTACGAAAATGCGCCTCTCCAATGGAACATATAATATATCTTATTCACTGATTAAAATAATGGTTTTTCGAAAGATACTTTTTATTTGAACCATACTTAAGTAATTTAACATTATTACTTGCTCAATTCACCTTTTAAATAATTTTATAATCATCATAATTGATTTTCATTAGCTGATGATCAGAAAAAAATGGGTGTTGAAGAAGGATCTAAACATCTGCTTGAGTCTGGACTTTGCGAAAAAATTGTTAAATTAAATCA